>JAUYWG010000059.1:8902761-8919882 GCA_034779775.1 Enteromius afrohamiltoni | reverse complement strand
AATGACCCGAAGCACACATCCAGGAAAACCAAGGAGTGGCTCCGTAGGAAGCATATCAAGGTTCTGGAGTGGCCTAGATAGTCTCCAGACCTAAATCCAATTGAAAATCTTTGGAGGGAGCTGGAAATCCCGAAACCTGACAGATCTAGAGAAGATCTGTAAGGAGGAGTGTGTGCAAACCTGTTGAAGAACTACAGGAAGCGTTTGACCTCTGTAATTATTAACACAGTAATTCCCAAGTAAATTGTAAAAAAATCATACAATGTGATTTCCGGATTTTAGATTCTGTCTCTCACAGTGGAAATGCACCTATGCTGAAAATTGTAGACCCTTCCATGATTTCTAAGTAGGAGAACTTGCAAAATCACAGGGTGATCAAATATTGATTGACCTCACTGTATATCATTTCAAATATTGTTTAATTGATGTAGTTACCCCTTTTTAAACCCTTTAAATCCAGACATCTATTATTAATAATAGAAAACGACCGGCCTGAAAATAATTATGAAATAAATGTTTAAATTAGATTGTTACCAAAAAACATTTTGTCCACTACAAAACTGCTCTCAGATCATTGGTTTCTACATGAAAGAAAACAAGTTAACACAAAGATTGAATCCAAAACTCTATCACAATAAAGCATACACTTTTAAAAGGTGGGTCATTTTTGACCCGTAACACCAAATCAGGTGAAGGATCGTCAGCGTTGATACTCTTTGAATTAACATGCACCGATGAATCCTTCAATCAATAAGACCATTTTGTGTTTCATTAAGAGAAACAAGCAGCAGATCATATTGAGCTCACACTAGAGATGTCACTGAAACTTCATCTGATGAACTTGTGTCACAGAGCATCTAAAAGTGGACAGGGTTCATGTTCCGTAAGTCACTGTATATTAATATAGAAATATTGAGATGATGCAGTGATTATGAAGCTGTGCAGGTGTGCTTTGGGAGCTCATGCTCCTCTGTCCGAAATAATGAGGTGAGAGCGAGCGTTTGACGCCACTGTAACGACGTGTCACCCTCGCTGTGGCTGGGATGACATCATCACTGTCATGTATCACCAGCTCCCGCTCGCAGACAGAGTGACACAGAATAAGTGCCGTGTCTGTTTGCATCACTCCAGCTTCATGCAGTCGGGATGTTAATTGATGTTTCTTTGCCGAAGACTCGTCTAAATACCAGTTCTATGTATTCAGAGCATTGCGGAGCGTTAACACCAGTGCCTTTATGCAGCTCCTGTTGGCAGTTTCATTAGTTTTTGAGGCCTTGCTTAGCATATTGCATCTTAAATAAGAAGCAAAGTGTAGTTTTCTCAGCGGTTGTGCTCAGAAAATCATCTCGTCTTTCACTGCTGTAATGCTCTTACGGATTTCTGCTTGCTCTTTTCCTCCTGGCCTGTTTTCTTTATGCGTGCACATGGTGTTGCATGAATAATTTAGCGTAGCAGAAAGGTGGACACGCTCGCTGGTTAATCTCGTTGGGCTGGGTGGATTTCTCTCTCATAGTCTTTCTGTGGCTGATAGTGGTTCTCAGATGCTCACAGCCCTGTGCTTAAACCTCGTTATAAATGATTATTGGGGCTGATGGAGAGTGTGGCTTATTAAAAGTACTTCCAAATAACATTTTTTTTTTTTTATAATATTTGTGTAGTTTATTGCTATTATACTGCAAACACATATATGTTAAGCACACATCTAAGCATACAACAAGAAAAACTAATTAGGACAAATAAATACATTTTATAGATTCAAAAATATAAAACAAAATCTAAAATATTTAGTTGGAAATATTTAGTGAAGTTTATGCTGATAACACACTGTTTCTGGTTAAGTTTTCTCACCCTGTTGACAAATACATTTTTTTTAGTCATATATGATTCTCTAGGATCTTAATGAAAAATTATGATTGGTTGAGGCAAGGTCGAAGCAGTCGTATGACCCGGATGACCTACTGCTTCCCCCTGAATGCTGGAGATGAAGCGTCATATAAAAAAATGGCGGAAATCGTAGACGCGCCTCTTTTCAAGTGCAAGTAACGTTACCTCAGAGAAAAACATTGTTCATTGTGGTTAAATTGCACTTATCAACGTATAAGCAAAGTAAACTGCCGTCTTATTAAAAGTTTAAACATTGTAAATCAATGAGATGATTTTGTGAATCAGCTGTAAAAGGTTGTTTGAGCACATCAAGCTTTTTTTTTTCTTTAAAGCCTCAAAACAAATGTTGTTATGCAAATATAAATATTATTACTCCCATTATTACACCTTATTTTAATTACGTTGCCGCAAAAACACATTAATATGCTAATTAGATTTAGTTTATAGATACATTGTATATAATGAGAAAACATGTTTGTTAAATATGGAGGAAAAAAATAGTATATATATATATATATATATATACCCAGAATATAGAATTTATCAATTAAATATCTTTTTTTTTTTTTTGAACAATGACACGAGGGGAAAACAAAATTTAACACAATTAAAACAATTATTATTATTTTTTTTTTTAACTCAGGAAGTTAAAAATAAAGCCCTGGGTGAATTCTAATCCTTATAGGATGCATGTGTACAAACAACAACAAACAAACAATGGCAACAAAATGCATTGAATTTTGCATCAGAAATCTCCTTTAAGCTTAAATCTAATCATTTATTAAGTAGATTATTAGATAAAGAAAGAGAGATGCTAAGTTATTGAGTGCTATTAACCTCTACCCGTCTCCACGCAGCCCCGGGGGATGAGCGTCCTCCCATTACCCAGGGTGCAGTGAGGGCTGGAGGGCTGCTGGCCCCGTGTTCACCTGCGGCCCCAGAAACACACAGGCAGAGCGATGGAGTCAGACAGCTGTCAGTGAGAACAGTGCGTGTCAGAGCGCAGGCGAGAGCCATAAAAGAGCACAAACGAGCCTCGTTACTGCCGGGACAGTGATTATCATAATGGCAACAATAAAGCCAACGGTCGTTACGCTGGTGATGATGATGGTGATGATGATGACGATGCTGGGGTGATTAATGCTGGGAGATAAATGAGAACGATGTATCACACTCCTCCCTACAGCGGAGCAGCACGCTGAGTGTGTGTGTAATGAATTATGTACCGCATGTGTCTGCATGCACATACGTGTGATCATAAATCACCCGCTGCATGACTCCGCACTGGCCCGTGGTTCACGTGTATAAAAGAAGAAAGGTGAACAACAATGTGAATGTCAGGAAACTTGTAAAGAACATGTTCAGCTCATATTTCACCCCAAAGTCAAAGAAAAATTATTATTTCTGTAACATCAATAATAAAAATAATATATGATCATTTAATTCAAAACGTGTTCAGATCATCTTTCACACTGAAATTTATATATATATATATATATATATATATATATATATATATATATCAGTATTATGTTGCTGTTTAAAAAAACAACAACATATAACTACTTTTTAAGACATTAATATTAAAAATGACAGCAATGGGCTATGATGAGAATTATCAATGCGAACTATAAACAAGCATATGCATTTAAGTAATGAGATTTTGGGGTGATTTTTTTTTTTGTAGTATTAAAATAAGGTTTAATTTTACCCAGGGTGTCTGCTATTTTTTTTATTTGTATTTATTTATTTTGCATGCATACATTCGTGAGAACCAGTAGTATTTGAAATTTACAAGTGAACAGTGTTATCTTTGTACTTTGATAATATTTTTTATTAATAGTTTTAATTAGTTTCTGTTTTGTTTTCATTTTAATTTCATGTTAGGGTTAGTTTTTTTGTTTTAGTTAGGTACATCAAGTTAAACAAAACAAAAATGAGAAATGCTGAAAATGTTTGTTTTGTTTTTTTTAAGGTAATGTTTTGCAATAACATGGTTTCGAGAGGATCTCTGAACGAGTAATCACACACAGCTGGCAGCCCGTTTACTTAATCATTCCCAATTAAATCTCTCCCCTTCGCTATAAATTCTCCCAGCCTTCATTTCCCCCGCTTCTTGCTTTTCGTGCATCCCTCCTCCTCCCCTTCTCCACCGTTTCCTTTGAAAAATTCACGCCGTCTGGGGGGGCAGTCGGTGAACGAGCTGAACGCCGAACTCTTGCCCACGCTAGGGTTCAAACCATTAGGGTTCGGGTTCGCCGTTCTCCCGGCTCGCTCCCCAGACAGCAAATACGCTATTATTATTATTACAAGGAAGCCTGAACTCTAGAAATAAGCTTAAGTTTGAATTTTATTTTAGGTCAGTTCATGTTTATTTAAAAAAAACAAAAAAAAAACAAGAATTGTTTTGATTCGTTTAGTTACTTTTGCTGTAAGTCACATTATTTGAAACCTGCAGCAGACATGTTTTTCAGTGAATAGTGCCTCAAATTTGTGCCCATTCTCTCATGAAGCATCATTAGCAATATTTCTAGCAATAAATCATACTGGATACTTTCATGTTTTCTTGAGATTTGTCAAATTACTGGGAGAACTGACTGCATGCATTTGTGTGTGTGTGTGTGTGTCTCCATTACGAGCTGATGCAATAATGTTGGTGCTGTGTGTTGATGTTTTGATGAAGGCTGTGATGCTCTGGGGAGATTTGTTGATGTTGTTGCCATTGTGTGTATATGCATATCTGTGTGTGTGTTTGAATGAATCTGAACATTTTTTACCTCAATGATGACATTCTGATGACATGCTGCTGTAAGCGAGCACATGAAAATGAGTGTGTGTGTGTCGTTCTGCTTGACTGAGCTAGCAGAGAGAGAAAACATCTGTCACACGCGTCTGAAGTTTCATTTGTAGCGGATCATCAACATAATGATGGAAACAACAAGCCAATGGCCTCTGAGAGTGTGTGTGCGTGTGTGTTTGCTGGATATTTGTCAGTATATCTGGCGTGTTTGGGCTCCTCAGACAGTAACAGGTGGAGATTAATAATCGTATTGTAGATGCATGACCTCAGGTAGGCCACCATAACTCAACGTCTGTTTAGCCGCGTGCCGCTGGAGTGAAAAATGATAGCCTCGGATAAGTAGGCTAACTTACTATGCTTCATCTTTTTTTTCCTTTCTTATTCTCTTTTCTTTGGTGGTGAGTTTAACCTGGAGGCATTAATGAATGGATGGCTCTTTTGTCTTTGTTTTGCTCGGACAGACGGAAGATGTGACGCAAACAGAAGTTTCCCAGCAGGTGCCGCATTCGGAGTCAACGGAAAAACAGCAGCCAAAGCGGTTACACGTCTCTAACATCCCTTTCCGCTTCCGTGACCCAGATTTACGGCAAATGTTTGGGGTGAGTTCAAGAACTTCATGCACGCTTCTGTTTGCTTTCAGCCAGGAACCTCTTTCATGGTTTCATCCCCTGAGGATTCATGCTTTTTGAAGGAAGAGTTCACACGAAATGTAGCTGTAAGTGAACTCGCCCTCAGGCCATACAAGATGTAGATGAGTTTGTTTGGAGAAACATGGTATTGCACAACATATTTAGCAATGGATGCTCTGCAGTGAATGGGTGCCGTCGGAATGAGAGTCCAAACGGCTGATAAAAAACACAATCACAATAATCTACAAGTAATCCACACTGAAATGTTTTTAACCTCCATCTTCAATTCTCTATATAGAATTCTCTATACTCTATATATGCTTCTGGACCACAAAACTAGACATGAGGGTCTGTTTGTTGCATCCAGTGAGGACATAATTACTGATTATCAGTACGGTCCTGCTTTTGTGATTGGAGAAATGACAAACAACAAGCTCTACCCTTCACTGCTCAAACCTTGTCTGTATAGTAATTAAACGTAACCTACTTAAAGGTTTTGAGTCAGAAGTGCCAGACTGTCTTTGCAGCAAGAGTAATAGTTCCGCCTTCTTTCTTTGTGTAAAAATGTAGGCGCTTCCGAAAGGAAAACTTGAAATCGCATTATATGAGCCCTTTAAAGTTCCAAGTGAAGTTTTAGCTATGCATATTACAAATAAAAAATAAAGGTTTGATGTAATTATGGTAGGAAATTTACTAAATATCTTCATGGATCATCTTTACTTTATATATTAATGATTTTTGGCATAGAATACATTTTGACCCATGCAATGTATTGTTGGCTATTTTGTGCTCCAGGGTCATATATGTGAGTCTATTTAGATTTTAGAGGACAATCATTAATGGACTTTATCAATGGAAGAAGTGTTAATATAGATTAGGGATATTTTTGTTTATTTTTGTCATCCGGTGCCACATGCACTTTTACAAGCAGTTTGGACTGAAATGTGTGTTTGGAGTGTGTGTACACAATCAGTTTTCTTTTAATTTCTCAAATGCATGTCGGTGTGGCGTCACACTGACAAAGGCCACTCCCACAATAGTTGATTGACAGCAGCGTGTCACACAGACTGAACTGATCTAACCTCAGACCCGCCCTGAGTGAGCCGTCATCAGACTGAGACGCAGAGACAAGCAAGACTCCTAAGAGACTGAGGTGTTTTGTTGTTGAATGTATTAATGAACATAGCAGTAGTCATTTACCCATCGACATCTGAGTGACTGAAGACATGAAAAATTAACGTTACATTTGGTTTTGAAAGGAAACGCACCCTTGATCACCCAAAATGCGTTTGTTCACGTGAATCATTCATGATCCAGCCTCACCTACAGAAGCAGTGAGAATAATGTATTTTAGTGAATCTTTGCAAATCACCTTTCCTAATAATGTGCTACTTAGCAAGTTTCACTATGAATACGGCTAAAAAAAAAGATCCTCTGAGAGTGCCTCAGAAAAGAGGGGCGGGGTCAGCGGAGCTCGTGGAGATTTAAAGGGGAAGTACACAGAACAGAGTGTATTCTAAAGATCTGTTTTTGACAGGGGAAAAGGAGCGTTTTTTACACTACCTTTGAAAAATATTAAAATAACTTGCCAATGACCCTAAAGAAGCTTGTGGAAAATTGGTTCTGTATGACTCCTTTAAAATACAAAGAAGTGTGAACATAATTAAAAAGGGAAAACAACAAATTGTTTCTTATCTTGCCACATTCAATATGGATTACATTAATCACGTAAATGGTAAAATGGTGAAATTAGGCAAAAGAGGTCAAGTAGTTTGTATCACAGGATAACTGCCTTTGGTATTTTCTGTCAAAAATGGTTATCAAATATTAAGTATTCACAGTAGCTACTTTGCTGAAAAAATTCTACTTAATATGTTGTCTTGCTTTCCACTACAAGAATCTAGGCATTCTTTAATTAACATACATTTAGTTGAGAAGCAAAAGTATCAGGTATAATTATAAAGTGTAATTAAATACTCTTATTACTTAAGATATCAAATCTTGTGTTCTGAAGAAAAAAATAAAAGACTCAAAATTAAGTTTGAAAATTAAAAACACAAAATGCCATTGGGGTAAGAAAATAATCTTGTTTTCCCTTTGAAGTAAGAGATTTTGATTTTCTTTCCTAATTTTCAGAGTTTTTCTTCTAAGCATAAGCTCACTTACTTGTAAAACATGTTATCGTAAGTTGTTTTGCGTCTCAAGTATATATATATGTTTATTTAAGAATGAGTATATATTTGTAATGGAAATCAAGACAAAATACAGAATACATTTTTATATCTGAATATATGAGTTACATAAACCATTCTCTGCAGATGATACGGTGAATTTAATAAGGTGACTTTGCGGGCTCACTAAATGTACACACCACCCCACTTCCTTCTTATTTGCTAAAATCATCTCAATCATCCTAATGACCCGTCAGCAGAAGGCTGGCCAGAAAAGCTGCTTTAAACAGCGCTCATTTGTTTGGGCTGGTGTCGGCCGGTGACTCTGTTGAGAAGATGATGTTAATTACAGCACAGACCGCCGCATAGCCATATAAATTACATACAACATGGTCTGTGGCCCCTCACTCGTTTCCCATCATGCTCTGTGATAGCTGGATTATTGTTCTCCGAGGCTGCCAGGTTTGTGTATGCCAAATCAGCACGGTAATTAGCTCGCAGTAATTGTGCATAGGTGGTCCAGAGATATACCGTATGATGCAAACTCAGTATGGATGCCAAAATCTATATGATCGACTGGGGACATTTGTTTAATCACTGCTAACCAAGCTGGCATGCTTTCTTACTCTATATTTCGGTCTTGTTTACCGTTACAAATGTTTGAATGTTCCTAAATCAGGATGCATTTGGAGAAATGTACTCGCTTATCAATGGATATTCTGCAGTGAATGGGTGCCGGCAGAGTGAGAGTCCAAACAGCTGATAAAAACATCCCTATAGTCACCAATAAAAAGTGAAGGCTTCAGGTTTGAAAGAAACAAGTGTATCTTTTTTTTATTATTATTTCAATCCATTCATTTCTATTAGTCCATGGTCCATAATATTGATTTCTCAATTCGCCTCTGAAAGAAGGCAAGTTGTCTCATTCTGACGGCACCCATTCACTGCAGAGGACGTGCTACATGTCTCCAAATCTGTTCTGATGAAGAAATGAACTCATCTACATTTTGCATGGCCTGAGGGTGACTGCATTTTCAGCAAATTTCCACTCGTTTTCCTTCACAAGTGAACAGCTTAATCAAAAACTCCTTGAAGTAGAAAACGTGAATTACTATTTCCTTGAAACCACACTTCAGTAATGATCGGTTTATTTAAAGCGTTAAAAAATAATCTTGTTAATAATCCTACAATGTAATAGAACAAAATAGCACAAACTGCTTGAAGCACTAAATGGCTGTTGCTTGCTGTTAGCATGCTGAAAGTTAGCCGCATTTACATAAGACAACACATGGTAAAAAAAAAAGATATATGGCCATACTTTAGCCATGTAAACCCAACACCTTAAGATGTAATCCCTCGCTATAAGCTCCATCTGTCTGCACAGACTCAAGTAAGCCATGCTAATGACTCGATCCCACGCTAACAAAGCTTGGCGGCGTTGATTAGCCTTGTGGCTAATGGAGATTTAGCCTGTGGTGAGCAGGGCCGAAGGTTTGCCAAGATAAAGCAGGGCGGCTAATTAGCTGCTTGGCTAACGGAGAGTCGAAGCTAAATGAGTGAGGCGTCAGGTTAGCGTCGCAGGCTAAAGCGCTGGAGTCTGGAAGTCGCTAATGAGTGCAGAAGTACAAGGCTCATTATCCGGAGCCGAGTGGTTTATTACTGAGGATGTCCGTATGGAAATGTGAGGTAGGAGAATGTTCCTAGAAGTAAAACCTCCGGCTTTGTGTTGGCTTTAGGACTGTTTCTTCTTCCCCTCCGCCTGTGGGCCTTAATGTCTGCTGGGAATTTCTCTCACGGGGGCCTTACCTTCATCTTCGGCTTTCCCGCTGTGCAGACACTGTGTTAGCATTCCACCTGCGGCTCTCCTCTTTTAAGAGACGGAATTAAAGATCTGCTTAAATCTGACTCCTGAGCAGCGAACAAGTCTTCATCGGTATGGGGAGACCACTCACATTAAAGGAAAAACCACCAATCAGAGTACTTCAAAAGATGCAGAGCTCTGAAACGGCCTTCAATACTGCTTTGGTTTGCAGAATACGACATGAGCTTTTTTGGCAGGGTACTTTGTGCATAATTCCTCTGTCGGAGAATCCAGCTAATCCGGCTTCTCTGGCCATTCATGATTGAGTTGACAGTGCCTTTTGAATTGGAGTTTAATTTCTGCATATGAATTGAGGATGCAAACAGGATTGAGAATCCTAATTGAATTGTCAAATAAATTGGAATTGAAAATTTTAGAACTCTCATTTTTAAACCTTGTTGAAGGCAAGGTTGTTACTATGTAAGTGAGAAAGTCTTTTACGTTACAATTTAGTATCTGCATTCCAACTGAGGTTGCAAACAGAATTGAAAAATGCTAACTGAATGATTAAACTGTTGTATTACAAATACAACGTTTATAACTGCAATAATTATCCGGCTAGATTTCCAGTTTCTTCTTATGAATTGAAGTTACAAACATAATGCAAAATTGGTAAAATAATGGAAAATAATCTTATTTACTTTAATAACTTATTTTCTACAAGAAAAGCAATATTTAGAATATTTTCGAACGTATCAGTATTGAAAAACTATTTACATTAAATTTCGTTATTTAGGGTAGAATTTACGCTTGCGAAGTTCCACATTTCAGAAAAGCACATTTTAAAAATCAAGAATAACTTGGCAAAGCCTCAAAGTCAGATAAATTAATTAATAAAAATTACTCCGGCCATTGAGAATGCTTTAAAATCCAATCCAGTTGCTGAATATGAATTCAGGTAGCAAATTCAAAGTAAAATTTTGGTAGAATTGCTATTGCAAATGTATTCATATAACGGTATGTATTTATTTTTAAAATTTATTCTAGAATAGCTTTAAAGAGATAAACTTGACAATGTCACGCTGGTGTTTGTGGAGAGAAGAGAAGATTGCCGGAGACAAGAGCTCAATTTAAATGTAAAGTCCTTTTTAATAATTAACACAAAAGCCGAGATTCAAACATCCAGTGGTGACATGAGAAATCCAAAACAAGTGCAAACACGGGTTACATCCAAATCAAACTCAAAAGACAGGGGTTTTATACACTGAACACCAATCACTAGACAAGACACAGGTGGAAAGGGATCAACTAATAATTACACAATGACACAGGAAGGACCAAATATGGGCAAACAGGAAGGAACTCAAAAACGAAACTAAAACAGGGAGACATGGAAACGAAACTAAACCAAGAATACAAAACACAGACTTAAAACAGAACTAAACACACACAGAACGTGACAGACGACTGCTTGATTTATAGTTGTAATAATGTGGCTTACATTTTAATATTTAATTTTATTTAGTTTTAATGTTTTAATATTTCAATGATTAATAACATTTAAAAAAATATATTTTACAAGTTTGATGTTTCATATGCAGCCAGGATTGTTTTATTCAGTTCATATATTCATCACATTTAATAAATTAACTTTTGTCAAACATAAAGACATAAAGCTCTTCATGGAAGAGCGTATCATTTCCCAGAATGCACTGCACCTATATTGAATTTCTTTGATTGCTTTTCTGATAAAATCACACTTTTTACGTAAGCTTCCAGTATACGTTTTTTCTTTTTTCTCCTATGGCAAACTGTGATACTGGCAAGCTGTTGATCACAACCTATTAAATTGTAATGAAATAATTTGGCAGACATTTATGCGCTCCTCATGGACAAGAAGGAATAAAATCCCTAGGGCTCAGGGGTCCGCCGAGCTCCGAGCACTCTCCCCGGACAGCATGCCAAACACGCTTAATTTAAATCTATTACAAGTAAGTACAAACTCCTGAATTGTATTCAATTGCAGCATACTCCTCTGCAAAACTACTAAGTGCTTCATTCCCTGCAGCGCTGTGCTAAGGTTTTCCTGCACGTATGCATGAGAAAACTGCCACCACGGGGGGTAACTGAGCATGCTCAGTAGAGACGACCACTTCCCCAACCATACGCAACTTTCCCACCAAACTAATTAATCTCCATCAATGGTCCATTAGGCCTGGTTAAAACAATTAGCATCCACGGCACGCTAGCCAGGGAAAACCCCAGCATACAACACTGAGCTCACGCTGGGGATTTAATGTGTTTGTGTGTCTCTGATTGAGCCCTCCGCAGAATGTGCATTCATTTGAATAAATTGATAGATTTCAGCCTACAGTTTCACACAGATGCTGATTGGATGAGCAATAATATTAAGCCATTGCGGCTGTAGCACAAACAAAAAGAGCAAGACCACAGAGTCGTTCTTGAAATGTTATTGCACTCAGTTTGTTTGAGCATCAGCAATGTCTCGGATGTTTCACCTATGTAAAATGAATGCGGCCAGCAGTTGTGCTCATTTGAAGAGGAACATTTGAGAGATCTGATTTTGACGGCACACTTGGCAAATCTGCGCACAGTGTGAGACATTGTTGAGATCTCTACTGAAACTATAGAGGATGTGAGATTACTGGTGTCTGTTTGCCTGGAGAATCATCTGAGAAGCTGAAGACCTCAGCAAAACTCTCAATTTAAATTAATCGAAATCTAGAACAGTTGAGAGAGATCTGATTTGTGACTTTTCCTTTCCAGTTTTAGCATTTGCAATTAGATGTATTTTATTGTTTGTGAAACTCGAGGGAGCTTTGCCATTATGTCTCAGATGATTTTCCTGAAATTTGAAGAGACCAAAGGTAGATAGCAGTCAGATGTTTTGATGTTGAGAGAGTTTGAGCTGGTTATGAGATCTCTGATCTTGGTAAGCAATGTTTGAGATTTCTTCTGAAACACTAGTGGAAAGACATGAGGTTATAGGGTAATTTTTCTGAGAAGCATCTGAGAAGAAATCTTCAACAAAAGTCTCCATTGAATCTCACTGATCTCATTTGCGTCTCATATCTGACTTTCGAGTGCAGACTTTGGTGTCTTGGCAAATCTAAGCACAATTTTAGACATTGTTGAGATCTCTTCCGAAAGGAGACACGTCACACTAGTCCTTTTTTTCACAAGAAATATATGAGAAGCTGAAGACCTCAACAAAAGCTTCCAACCTAATGAAATCTAGTGGGAAGCAGTTGATGCTTTGAAGGGATCTTTGTGATTTTTCTGTACAGTTTGAGCGTTTCTGAATTGTATGCCGAAATTTCACTGGAAAGTGTTATTGCTCAGGAGACCGCTTAAAGGAATCATCTCCATCTCAATCTCAGATGATTCTCCTAAAATAACCATATTTGAGTTGACAAATTTGAGCACAGTTTGAGACATTATTGAGACAATCTTTTGAAGCTCTAGAGGAGGAATGTGAGATTATTGGTGACTTAAACATCTGAGAAGCAGGAATCTTATTCAAAAGAATGCATTGTTTTATCTAACCACTGTCTAGGAGAAACAACTAAGATTGTAAAGAGATCTCATGTGATTTTTTCTTTGCTAATTGCAGTGCTGTTAATGAAGATGAAGGCTTCCCGAATCTTATCTTCTCATGTCTAGCGACTCTTTTCTGACCTCTTTCTTCTCTCTCACACACAAACAGCTAATTATCATTAGCATGTAGTCTGATTAGCGTAACCCCGTAACCCAGTCTATTCATCCTTTTTTGTAGTCGGTGTCTGTAGACAACCGCACCGCTCTTGATCCTATTAACACTTCCGGTGCCATCTCTTTCCATCCGGCACGGCACTCGCAGAGGTTTTATTTTCTACTGCAGTGGCCAAATAATGCCGATGTAGAATGCTTGACAGGGTAATTACTTTTAATGAAATAATACGACCATTGCAGGCATCAATTAAAAGCCGCCCTCACTCTGCGCTCATTAGAGTGGTTTGCGCTCGTCCCTCATCTCTCTGCTTTCTAACGATCCAAACAGCATGGAAGCTGAATTCGAAGATTGGTGAACGTTTCCCCCCCTTGGGAGCGATGCCACACAACAAACACAAGACAGCGAGAGAAGGAGAGAGGGAGAGAAGTCATAAGTAAAAAAAGGAAGTGCACACAAATAGTTCATTTTATATTTATGATAATAAAAATAAAATGTTTTTACTGTACTTAAATCTCAGGGACACTTTCAGGCCTCTCACAAAAGCTCACACCAGAGACTTCACACTAGAGCCTGCAGTTACCCTAACAAATTAAAATCACTCACACCAGAGGCCTCACTGCAAAAGCATCACATCAGAAGGTTCACACTGCAGATTTCACATTATAAGCCTCGTGCCAGAGACCTCATTTCAGAGGCTTCAGATACCTCACATTCTAACAAAACCTCACCTGAGAGACCTCACAGCAAAGACTTTACTCCAAAAATATCACATTTGAAAGCGTACAGCCATACCAAAGAGAAATGTTATTACAAACCTTTCGCCTCAATGCAAAAACATCAGAAACATCTACTGAACAAAAAATACTTCACATGATAGATCTCAATGCCAGAGACTCCAGGTACAACACAGAAACCTCACACCACAGACTTCTAATGAAAAAAAAAAAAACTTCACTTGATAGACCTCATGCTAGAAATATAATGAAATTATCAGAAAGCTCACACCACAGTCTTCTAATGGCATGATAGACCTCATGTGAGAGACTTCATTCTCAAAAGCATATTAGGAACCTCATCACGGAGGACTCTTTCCACAGTTCCTAGAACTATTGACGGCTGCTCCTGCTTTTTGGTGGTTTCAGTTTTAATTCTAGGAACTCCATTTGCAGGAACTAAATGATCTCCTACTTTGGAGTAGGGTCTAAAACAGTTCTATAGGAACTAAAAGTGATGGATGTGTACACTGATAGGCCAAATGCCAAGTTGTTCAACTCTTTGAATATCATCAGTTACATCGCCAACCCCTCAGCCTGTGCCATCTAGAGCTTTTTACCTCACACCACAGATTTCTAATGAAAAACCTCACGTGAGACTTCATGCCAGAGACTCCATATACATTACAACTGAAACCTAACCAGAAAATAATTACATCAGAAACCTCACACCGCAGACTTGACAATATAAACTCATGCCGGAGATTTCATATACATCACATTAGAAACCTCACATGATAGACTTCTAATGAAAACCTCACCTGACAGACTTCACTGTTATTAGAAACCTCACACCGCACGTTGCAAACCTCACGCCAGAGACCTCCGAGTCGGCAGACGCTTAATAACACTGCGGAATGTGATTATAGCAACGGGATTGCAAAAGTTTTTCACAATCTAAACTCAGGAAAAGTTGTTTCATGAAGCCTGCAGTAGGAAGCATCTAACATGTCCTGTGTGTTATGTAATTTCCTGTTTGCCGGATGCGTGATGTTATTATTTCATCCCAGGTTTGGAGCCCCACTTTCTCATGGACACAGAGGCTCCTAATCAATTTATCTCTCTCTTATTCCCGTCTTCATCTTGCTTTTCTCTCCCTCGCTCTCTGTTTCTCTCGCTTTCCTTTTCTGCAGCAATTTGGGAAGATCTTAGACGTGGAGATTATCTTTAATGAAAGAGGATCAAAGGTATGTATGACGCTTGCTTTCTTCTCTTCTCTGTTTGTGTAGCCACGATCTTTCTCCTTCTCTTCTGAACTCTTTATTGGCTTAGAGACGCCGGTTTGATCTTCCTTGACTTAGATTAAAGACTATAAAGTCAAAGAACAAAACAGACATGGCAGTGCACACAATCAGAGCACTGGTCGTGGATCGAGGTCATCCGAGGACTTCACGCTGATTCACTATTTGTTCAGTTCTGTATGTGTAAAAAATATTATTTGTTAACTAATTTTCCTCCAAAAAAAGATATGTTCTGACATAAACATAAATGCTGGAAACGTTAAACGTTAAAATATCCTAAATTTGTACTTAGAACCTAAACTAAAAAATAATAATATAGATATATATATATATTTTTTTTTTTTTCTTATATATATATATATATATAAAGACATAAATATTAGGTGAAAATGAAAGACAAAAATGAAATGAACAATGAAATAACAAAAACGTAAACAAAAAAAATATTTTTAATATATAGTGACTTTAAATTAATAAAACAATGAATAAATAACATACTAAAATGTTAATGGAAAAATAAAATAATAAATATGTTTTTATTAAAGTGAAATGGAAAACTGAAATATAAATACTGGGTGAAAATCTAATAATAATAAAAATGTATGTTATTAGCTGATTACTACAAGAAAATAATAAACCTAAATTGAACCTAAATAGTAAAATAAACAAATAAATAAATAAATAAAAAATAATACATAAATAAATAACAATTTAAATAAATTAGAAATCAAAATATTAAACTACAGTTTTGCATGGATAATACAATTTAAAGTCAATGTATATTGTTGAAATATAATACAAAGTAGGATATAGTATGCTACTTTGTATTATATTTCAACAATATACATTGACTTTAAATTTCATCTAGTATATAATAATGTGCCACAAACAGGAAGTTAATATCACCAACCATTCTTATTTTATTAAGGTGTATCCATATAAGTGGCCCACTCTGTATATATGAGCTCATATTTATGTGTTTCAGTATAAAGTGACTCTTAGATCAGTGTGGATTTACTGTAAGAACTAGCCCCGGTCTTCCCTTCAGCTATATCTACTGACTGAAGCTTTAGCCGTTTTTGACATAAAAAGCCAGCAAGCATTTTTCATAAACACTCACAGTAGAGTTTTTTTATCTGGGTTCTGTAACAAAAACGGTTCAATGCTTGCCCCGTAAGTAACCTCTGTAACCCCGGACAGAGCATGATTGACAGGTGCGTGCTGATGTTTCCTCCTCCGTCCCCCACGGCTAGATAAGATGAAGAGACAACCATTCACTGCTGTGTGCACTACAAAGTCCATTACCCATGATGCCTTGCTGTCCTCACCTCCAGCGTTGCTGTATAATGAACCCACCGGCCCATTAATAAACAATCTATTCTCTAAGAAGCAGCAATTTGCATTCAATATGTTTGTCCCTTTTGAAAAATGGGCTGTGTTTTGGCCCTCTGTGTAAGCTCATTATTGTGTGATAAACCAGAGCAGATGCAGGCGTGTGAGATGTCCACGGGACTCATGCGGCCCTCGCTCTATTCCTTTATCTTTCTGACTGATATAAACCCAGCCCTCGAGCTGCTAGTAGCTCATCCTGCATTAACCAAACAGCATCAGTCCATCAGCGATAGCCCCGCCCCCTCTGCACTCCTATTGGACAGTGTGTCATCACAGGCCATCTTTCACACTATTGTGATATATTGATATATATTGATAACTGTCACTTACTCAAAGCATCCTAAGTGTATATGACTTTCTTCTATCAAACAAATCCAGTTATATTTTATATAAAAACATGAAAAAACTGTAGCAGTGAATATTAGTAATACAAAGTGTGATAAATGTCACATTAGAGTATGGTATGAAATATGGCTAGAATTATTTTAATAATATGTTATTAACATTAATATTAATTTAATCATAGTTTGTATGTAAATATGTACATTATTATGTATTATGTGTACATACACATAGTTTGATGTATTATAAAAAATAAACATTAAATCATTTATATATTTTTAATAAAAAAATACAAAGTGCTGCCATTTTTTACTGTATATATAAATACACACATACTTGCATGTTTATTTTTAAT
>JAUYWG010000059.1:8888598-8901589 GCA_034779775.1 Enteromius afrohamiltoni | reverse complement strand
TATATATAAAATAAAAAATAAAATAAAATAATTTTTAGCTAATGAATGTCTTCTATTTTGTGAAAGTTGTTAACATTTATAATATTTATATATATATATATATATATATTTAAATATACACATATATATATACATATATATATTTTCTCTTTTGTTTTGTTTGTTTTTTAAACTTATAAATTATAATCTTTATAACCTGGTAGAAAAATATTTGGTTAAAAACTAAACAACACACTAAAATTACCAATTAGAAATAATAAAAAAAAAAAATAAAACTGAACTTGGGTTATTAAAAACTAAACCTAAACTGAACCTGCTTAGTAGTGTTTTTACACACGTGACATACTGAAAGAGGTTTATAGATGTTGTTTGTGTCACTAACTTGAAGCTGTGTTTTACTGTCTCTGTAATCCTCCTGATCATGTTCCTCCGATTGTGGGCTCCTGACTCTCTCCAATCCTGTTTCTTTCTCTCCTCCTGCTTCACTCCTTGCATCCGCAGGGCTTTGGCTTTGTAACTTTTGAAACTAGCGCAGACGCAGATCATGCGCGGGAGAAACTAAACGGTACAATCGTAGAAGGACGTAAAATCGAGGTGCTTTCCTTTTCCATTTCTCTCCGTCCTCCTTTCCTGCCTACTGACCTCATTTCCTGTCCTCATCCTGAGATTCATCTGCACGATACCTGTCCACATTTGTGTGTGTTTGTGAAGTCTGAAAGCAATATTCTGGGTTGAATATGACTTATGCTCTAACAACTACGCACAAAAAAAATATTATAAATTGCCCAGAATATTTATTTTTATTGATCTCAAAGAGACATTTAATCTGTTGAACCAAATATTTAAAACATAAGGCTGAATCTATGATTTTTTTATTTTTTTTTTTTTACCAGTTCTTGTGTATGTCATCAATTCCAAGCATCTATTAAATAACAGCAAAAACTGCACAAAACGAAGCAAAATATCTGTATACAATAACACATTCTTTAAAGTGCATGGCTCAGAACAGCCAGAAGAGATGCATTGTGGGTGATAAGAGAAAGAGCAGAGGGATATTACTCATGTGCATGTGTGTTTGCATGAGGGCAGTGTTCATATGCATGTGTTCATGATGTATGTCCCTGCGGTGCGCTCACACATCGCTCTCTCTCTCTAAGGTGAACAACGCCACGGCAAGAGTGATGACGAATAAGAAAGTAGTAAACCCGTACACAAACAGTAAGAGCTCCTCTCAGCACACAGCTGACTCTCTGTGATAGCTCTGCGATCTGTTCAAGCACATCTCTGTCTTGTTTCTGCAGGTTGGAAACTCAATCCGGTGGTAGGAGCCGTTTACGGACCGGAGCTCTATGCAGGTGAGGAAAGATCATTGCTTTATTCTGTCGTCTCGCACAGTATCTACACCAGACATGAGCAGCACCACAAAAAACTCTCAAACCCATTATAATCAGAACTGCTGTCTATATCGGATGCGGGTAGGTGGCTGGCATGGCTACAGGATGCCGTTGTAATGCAAGTGTTTGGAGAGGTTGCCAAGGTGTTGCTATGCAGTTGTCATGCAAGTGTTCGGACTGGTTGCCAGGGTGTTGCTATTTTTTATTTTTATTTTTTTCTGACTAGTTGCTAGGTTGACAGATGGATAGGACATAGTTTAATGATTTTTATGCCATTGCTAAGGCTTTCTAACTGGTAACTAGGGTGTTACTAGAGTGATATAACCAGATTCCAAGGTGTTCTGACTGGTTGCTATGGTGATAGAAAGGGTTTTCCTGGGTCAAATAAGTTCTTCGGTGGAGGCTGACTTGATCTGCGACCCCGATATTTACCATAACTAAAATTAATGTAAAGAAATAGTTTCTGCTTATTATAGGCTACTTATTCATGAAATAATGGCTTTCATATTTTTATAGTATCCTTTCCTAGACCTGACAATTTTATTTGAACAAATTTTATACCATACATCTGAATAAAACAGCTTAATAACAAATTGCTTTGTTCTGGTTTTACCTCACTCTACTTTAAACGAAATCATTTTGTAGGGAATTTACTACGGATTGTCTCATAACCTGGCTAAATCTTTCTGGGTGTTCTGAATAAATCAGGTCTGTTTATAATATACACTAACTCAGAGAGTGACGTCTTACGAGTTGAGTGCTGGCCAGAGATGTTTTAACCATTCAATAAAATGAATCGAGTCGTTAAATTGCAAATCGATCATAAACGGACATGGACGATTGTGTGCTGATCTGTTAGGACATCGGAAAAGATTTGTGTCAACAACACTTAAATCACTGCTTATGATTTGCATCATGTGTGGAATGCTTCGTGCCAAGTGATTTTGAGAAATGGTGAGTAAAGACAGAAAGAGAGTGTTTACACATGGTCACTTAGCTCCGTTATATCTGACTATATCATGTCATACTGTATAACCTATAAACCGCTCTCACTGTTTTTTATTTACACTTTGGCAGGAGTAAAATGTGCATATGTGGTTTTCACTAGCAGATAGATTTAGACTTGTCCTGCTTCATCTGGAGTGCATCCCAGACACCACCTGAAGTGGTTTGAGTGATCAGATTTAAATCCATCTCGAAAGCGTTTCAGAATGCATTTACTCTGAGTAAGTGCACGAAGTAACCAGGTGTCAGGCCAAGAGAGTGTGCTCTCAGTTCCCTCAGTTAGCAACCTCAGCAGTTATTTACACATGAACCAATCAAATATGGCTTTGGACAGGCAAAAAAAACAAACAAAAAAAAACCCTGTTTGATGGGTTTTGCTGGGTGCTTTGACTGGTTGCTAGGATTATGGTTGAAAGTATGGATGGATTACATGGCGTTGCTATTCAGTTGTTATAGTGTTCTGACTGGTTGCTAGGGTGTTGCAAGAGTGTTGCTAGGGTGCTATTTCCTAGTTTTTGACTGGTTACTAGCATAATAGAAGGATTATATATCAATAAATAAATGGTTGTCATGGTGTTGCTGCTGAATTGTTAAAGTGTTCACACTGGTTGCTAGGGTGTTTTGACTGGTTACTAGGACAGATAGATAGATAGACAGACAGACAGACAGACAGACAGACAGACAGACAGACAGACAGACAGACAGATAGATAGATAGATAGATAGATAGATAGATAGACAGACAGACAGACAGACAGACAGACAGATAGACAGATAGACAGATAGACAGATAGATAGATAGATAGATAGATAGATAGATAGATAGATAGATAGATAGATGGTTGTCATGGTGTTGCTGCTGAATTGTTAAAGTGTTCACACTGGTTGCTAGGGTGTTTTGACTGGTTGCTAGGACAGACAGATAGGATGATGGATGGATAGATAGATAGATGGTTGTCATGGTATTGCTATTCATTTGTTAAAGTATTTCTGGTTTCTAGGGTGTTCTGTTGTTGCTAGGATGATGGATGGATAGATAGATAAATGTTTGTCTTGGTGTTGCTGTTTAGTTGTTAAAGTGTTCTGACTGGTTGCTAGTGTGTTGTTAGGGTAGTAGATTGAGGGATCATTCAGATGTTGCAGGGTGAGACTGTGCAGAGGTGTGATCAGTAGTGATGTTTGTCATGTGTCTGCTGTTATTGACTCAGACGGGTTCACTGCAGTTGTATTAGTGGCTCTGTCCCGTCCGGGCCGATGCGGGGTTAAATGTCTTGCTCAGAGGCGCAGTGCTGATGTCAGTGATTTCCCACTTTACGGAGGTGAAGCGGAGAGTGCTGCGTTTGCACTCCTCAGTCGCCAATCCAGCAGCACCAATAAAACGACTCATGCTAGCGTGATATTAGCCAAACTAGATCCTTTCCATTCCCAATAAAGGCACAGGCTGTTGAGCGCTGCTGTAATTTATGGCAGTCAGATGGTGGTCGTATCATTAGCGCTGCTAGTTAGCTCTGGGCTCCATTTGATTAGCAGTCACAGATCACATTTCTTTAAAACTCTTCGGTGGCACAAATGAAGAATTCAGCGCAGAGTAATTGGCTTTAGTTCGTCTCGCGCGCTCAGTTTTGAGTTCATTCTGATTTGCCCTCGAGTCGCGATGACTGTAAAAGTCTTTCATAAGGAAAATGAAATGACAGTAGAGCTCAGCAGAGCCAAATGCTAACACACACTAATTCACCAGTACAGGATTACCTACAGATTCAGATAGATCTTTTTTTTTTTATTTTGTAATAAATATATTTAATACAAAGTGTTTATATACACATGTATGTAGTTCTATTTTTTTTTTTTTTTTTAATAATGTTACTACTAATAATCATATATTTTAATAATAATTGATTCATAGATTATAAAAATAACTTGAGTGATGTTCATATGTGTGTGTGTGAAGAAAGAATAGTCCAGTCACAGTTATCAGATTGTGGGACACTGTATGGATGGACTTTGAGAGTCTCAGATTAGCTTTCAGTCGTCTAACAGAATGAGAGCACTGGAGTGACTGATGCTGCCAGCACTCGCAGTGTAATCGTGCAGCGACACACACACTCACTCACTCACTCACTCACTCACAGGGGTTTCTCTCCATCTATTGCCGGCTGGTGTACCAAGCCCTGATGAGACGAGCAGCTCCGGTTTCATCTGAAGGAAGTTCAGGGTCCATCACAGGTCTCTGCCTTTATCCTAGACCCTTTAAATACTGCGGCTCCTCTCAAGGGTGTGTGTTTTCTCGTCTGCGGCTGAGAGACGCTTTATCAGGACTAAACGTCAGCATATGTTCAGCAGTTGGCTGTCGGCCTGCAGCTGCTAACATGCTCAGGGAAGAGTTTCCATCACCCAGAAGAAAATAGTGTCTTCATTTACACTCGTTCATGCTCGCGTCCTTCCAAACAATTAATAATTTATGTGTTTGTTTCTCTGGGCATCCTTAATCACACTTGGGAATGTGGATTTTCCTGCACTTAGAAGTGGCATCTGCAAGAAAATATTTATTTTATTTCTATTTAATTTAATTCAATGTACTTAATCTATAGAAACATATATAATAATAACATTATTTTTTAAGATGTTCCTGTGATGCTTTGTGTTGTTTTGTAGTTTGACAGTCTCTGGTCATATCTGGGTTCCTTGCAGTAAAGTGCTGTGTGTGTGTGTGTGTGTGTGTGTGCACGTGTGTGATGTCACGTGCGGGTTTTTTATTGAGAGGTGTGTGTATTTTGCAGTATTAAGGGGTGTGTGTGTGCTGATGGAAGTCTTTGTGGCGCCAGATTCCTGGTTCGTTCTTTGTTGTTTGCAATCCAAACCTTCCCATGAGCCTTTAGTGATGAGTGTGAGGTAATGAGCTCTGGATCAGCGGCTCTGCTGTGTTTGCCTCTGCTGGTGGAGACATGGAAGCTGAAGATCTTTTCCGATCATTTTAACGAATGAAGAACAGCTCAAATAGTGATACTGGAGGGTTATTGTATCAGGATTTCCCTCAAGGAAGAATTCATTTCAGTTCTTTTTTTCTTTTGAACAATAATGTATAAAGTGTATATATATAGTAAATTAAATACATTTTAATTAATAATTAATAAAACTTAATTTGCAGTGGCGTAGATGGTAAAGCATGTTTTTTTGTTTTTTTTTTAATGCAATCTTCTTTTTCAGATCTCTTATCAAATTAGAAAGTTATTTATTTTCAATAAAATTAAAGCAAATAAGCAAAGTTAAAAAAAAGTATCGGGTAGGGTTGGGGTAGGTGTACAGAAGGCTTTATAGTCCCAGTAAAGTGGCATCCATTTATTAATTTGAATTAAAATTAAAATTTGCATTTAATAAGTTATTATTGCACACTGTTTTTATAATGTATAAAATATTGAGGTGCAAGTAATTGTCACTATTTTCAATAAGTGTTATAAATAGAAGCTATTTTAAAATAGTGTAAATAAAATCTATAGCTATTTGCACTTAGTGTAGCACGAGCACTACTGCTGTTTTCACTTAGCGTTAATACCATCTATCATTAGTTACACTGACTGACTTTATTTTTAATATCTTGTTAGTAATTTATAAATCAATCACAAAAAACGTTAATAAAACAGTATATATGGTATATTATATAAATTGTGAAATGATTTTAAATGTGTTATTAGTAATTAAAATATATCAAATATAAAAATAGTATAACAATAAATACATTATATATGTGTGTGTGTGTATTACAATGTAAAATTGTAGTTCTATCATTACATAATCCAAAAATAAGGCTACTATTTCTATTTCATACAGGCTATCTTTTAAAAATGACTAACTCTCTCACACACACACACACACACACACTGAATGCACACTTTTAAGTTCCTAAAAGCAAATAAAAATCCCCTAAAGCAGTCAATGATGACATAATGATGATTTCAGATCTTTCTTTAAGCTCTTGTATAGTCCCTGTAAGTCTGGCCTGGTCTGAAGTGTTTTAATGAGTGTAGATGAGCTCTCTCATTGTTTCTCTGCACGCTAAGGAGATAATGAAGCACTCGCTGTTGGTTTGACGAATCTGCATCTATTCCCCACGTGTGGATTACTCCTCCAGCTCCTCACAATAACCAGCTTTAAACAGCTGAGCGGCTGCTTACCAGTCCTTCAGAGCCAGACTAACATCTCATCATTGACTCTGTGTGTTTTCATGTCCTTCTCGCTCTTTCTCCTTTTCTATTTGATTTTTTTTTTCGTCTGTTTTGTGCCACAGCATGTCGACTGGTTTGATGAATGTGTTTTTATTGAGGCAGTGTAGCCTATCGCCTGCTCATTATCAGCTTCATTTACATATATCACACGACCTGGATGCCTGTGTAGCATAAAAAGAGAGAGACTTATATGAGCTGAATAGTTATTTAATTTCAGAAACTGATTTTTGTGTCAGAAAATTTAATAGAAAATTGTATAATCATTATTTATTATAGGTTATTTTTATTCTCTTGTTGGATAAAAAAGTAGCTTATGATAGGGTCCGAATTCTGGTTTCTCTATATAATGAGTAAAAATAAGAAAAAGTTTTTTTTTTTTAAGTGGGGAAAAAAAATAAATACTTTTGTTGGCCAATAAAATGGGTAAATAAGACAATAATGGTTAATAAAAATAATGAACAAAAAATAAAAAATATATATATATTTACCAATACATGTTTACGTGTACCAATACATAACATTTGTACAAACTGGGGGAAAATATTGTGAAAAAAATTTTGATGGCCAAGAAAATGGACAAAAGTAGGTAAATAGTATGACTCATTAATGGAGAAAATACTAAGCTTGGATGATAAAACAGGAGAAGCTCAAGTAGCATCTAGAGATCAGATCATGTTGACCTGAGGGTGCAAGACAGTCAAAAACAAACCAGCAAGAATACTCATCCTAGAACCTGCAGACAGCACTCAGGATGTGTTTAAAAGTGTGTGTGTGTTATAGAGACACATGCACCTCATCCGCTGCCCTCATTAATGCTCATTCTCTCTGTGTGTGTGCAGTGACGGGTTTCCCGTATCCCGCGGCTGGAGCGACGGTGGCGTACAGAGGCGCTCATCTGCGGGGCAGAGGCCGGGCCGTTTACAACACCTTCCGCACGGCTCCTCCTCCTCCACCCGTCCCGGCATACGGCGCGTGAGTCTTTCTCAGATCAGTAATTACATCGACTGACACATAATTCATTCAGTTCAAATCAGTCGATTCAGCTGTGCAAAGTGATTTGTTTCTTTCAGTCATGTGTCTCTATTCATGATGCAGCGGATCCGATGCTCATGTCTGTGATAATCAAGTGCTCTCGTCGTCTCTTCTCTGTCCCTCAGGGTGGTGTATCAGGACGGATTCTACGGCGCAGAGATCTACGTGAGTAACTTTTGTTTCTTGAAGGATGAGAGCGGAGTGTAATTTCAGTCCAGGATCTCTGGCGTCGATTAAGAGATGTTGAAACCTGACAACCCAATTCTAGATTCCCTTCAGTCACCACAAACTCTGAGTTTGGCAAAGAAGCAAAGCGCTTTCCATGTCCTCCAACTGCTGCATGCATACTCAAAACCATGCTTTCAAACCGCTGCTGCATTTGGCAGATGCGTTTATCCAAAGAGACCTCTGTTGCATTCTAGTACGTCAGTTTATCAGTGCATAGATTCAGTGAAAATCAAAGCCATGATCTTAGTTCAGTGCTACAGGCCTTTGTTCAGTTAAAAAGGCATAGAAATAGAAAACTAGACTGGTTTATGCTCCAGGATGGTAGTAAAATACAGAGGTGAGAATTCAGAAAACAAATTAGTGACTCCAATCTAGTGTTTGTGAGGGAAAGGGTTAGGAGGTGAACTGAGAGCAGAGAATTAAAAAAAAAAAAAAATTATAGGCAATGAAATTTGGAAAAATAAGAAATGACCACTTTTGGTGGCCAGTACAATTGGGAAAAATAACAAGAAGGTGAAAGTGCATTAGCTAGCCATGAAAGGATTATTAGGAGCACCTGTTCAATTTCTCATTAATGCAATTATCTAATCAGCCAATCACATGGCAGTTGCTTCAATCCATTTAGGGGTGTGGTCCTGGTCAAGACAATCTTCTGAACTCCAAACTGAATTTCAGAATGGGAAAGAAATGTGATTTAAGCAATTTTGAGCATGGCATGGTTGTTGGTGCCAGACGGGACGGTCTGATTATATTTCACAATCTGCTCAGTTACTGATTCAAGCTGATAGAAGAGCAACTTTGACTGAAATAACCACTCGTTACAACCGAGGTATGCAGCAAAGCATTTGTGAAGCCACAACACGCACAACCTTGAGGCGGATGGGCTACAACATCAGAAGCCCCCACCGGGTACCACTTATCTCCACTACAAATAGGAAAAAGAGGATACAATTTGCACACTGGTCTGATGAGTCTTGATTTCTGTTGGCACACTTTAGGCCCCTTAGTGTCAATTGGGCATCGTTTAAATGCCATGGGCTACTTGGGCATTGTTTCTGACCATGTCCATCCCTTTATGACCACCATGTACCCATCCTCTGATGGATACTTCTAGCAGGATAATGCACCATGTCACAAAGCTCGAATCATTTCAAATTGGTTTCTTGAACTTGACAATGAGTTCACTGTACTAAAATGGCCCCCACAGTCACCAGAACTCAACCCAATAGATCATCTTTGGGATGTGGTGGAACGGGAGCTTCAACTGCAAGATGCTATCCTATCAGTATGGGCCAACATTTCTAAAGAACTCTTTCAGCACCTTGTTAAATCAATGCCACGTAGAATTAAGGCAGTTCTGAAGGCGAAAAGGGGTCAAACACAGTATTAGTATGGTGTTCCTAATAATCCTTTAGGTGAGTTTATATATATATATATATATATATATATATATACATACATACACATATATATATATATATAGTATATCGGGATAAACAAAGTAGTAAACACATTTGTTTGGCAATAAAGCTGTTAAAAGAAAGAGCAAAAACAAGGAAAATTGCAAAATAATAATAAATTAATGATAAATTAAATTTACTAGCCAATAAAAAAAAATATTTGGTGGCAATAAAGTGGGTAAAATGGGGCACAATCAGATAATCTACCTGATCTACCATTATATTTAGCCCCCTATATATATATCCCTTCTCCACCCCAACTCCTAATAAATCTCTCATCACATGCTTGGGACAGGGGGAGTTCTTTAGGTTTGGACTATATTTTGACTTCGGAGCCCTCCCCCGGGACAGCATGCCAAAATATGCTTAATATTTGCGCTATCATATATGTAAGGGTGAACTTGTGAAATGGGTAAAATAGCTTCAACTGGAAGAGAACAGGTGAAAAAGATGAGCTTTCATTGTAGAAGTGATGTGTGTGCGCAGTCATGTAATGGTATTCCTTATGTTATAAGGACTACATGTCCTCAGTGGGGACATTTTTTTCATACAGAGTATTTTTAAAATCTAAAATAGCAGAAAGATCTGTTGTGAGGGTTTAGGGGTAAATCTCAAGACACACTGGATGATTTTTGTCTGTCCCAGATGAAAGATTGATTGCTAGGATGATGGCTCCTAATCCTAATCCCAAGAGTGTCTGTTCATCTAACAGTGTGTTTACTGGCACAATCCACGTTTACTGACAGCCAATAAAAACATGACATGAAATCAACATGGCATGGTGCTAAAACATAGAACTGCTTACCTCAAGATTCCTCTACTGCCGCTTTCTTTTTTTCAGCACACGTAAAGCTGCAACTGCTAGTGTGTGATTTATGATGCTCTTTTTGTGTACCGCTAGCACATTTTGATGATGTTTTAGTACCATGCATTGTATAGTACGAGTCAGGTGTCATGATCGTACAGTCGACACACACACTGCAGTCAGGTTTATTAGATCAGTGTGGCAAGCAGTGATCTTATAGGATTGCTAAAGTCATGAAGTGTGTCTCAGGCTTAACGGGACGCACACAAACAAAAAAGCACCTGTGTGTGCTGTAGTGGTTAGTTGATTGTTGTCTGTGTGAGTGTTTTGTGGTTGGTCTGCAGTGAGTCACTGATAAGGCGAAGCGGCTTCAGATAAATGGATTCATCTTCCCCCCGGCGCTGCTGTACACACACACACACACACACACACATCTGTAAGACGTCTCACATCTGTGTCACCCTGATAGTGACACACTGACCCGCAGGAGAACAAACACATTCACACATCTCTCTCTCACTCTCATTCTCTGCTCTCAGTTCTTCTCTTGAAAAATTAGTTTTCAGTTTAAAATGCTGTATATTTTTAGTCTACTTTTCCTTTTATTTCGTGAATGGATTTTCTGTATTGCTTCCTTTTTATTTTCTTTTATCTCTTTTTTTAATTTTCCTTTGTTGCTTCTCATCTTCTAATCTTTAATATATATTTTTTTTCTCTTTTCTTTTCTGATCTTCCTTTCTAATATTATTCTGTGTTCCTTTTCTCTTTGCTTCTATTTCCTTATTTTCATGTTCTCTCCTTATTTTCTCATTTCTCACATTTCTCTCTCAGTTTTGTATCTCAAGTATCACTTCTAATACATGCGTGTTTTATTTTCTATATCTTCTCTTCTGGTCTCCTCTCCTCGCGTCTGGTCGTCTGTTCTCTCATCTTCAGTGGTGTGGTCTGTTATATTTAGCGTCGGGGCTCTCGGTGTCCTGATAAAGGCATGTTCTGTGTATTGGGCCTGAGGTGCTGACAGTCTGATTTATTACCCCGTGTGTTCGCAGGCGGGGGCTCCAATCAGCACGGTCCCGCAGGAAGTTCACCACGCCTGCTCCTCCTCACTTCCTGTCCCCAGGGGAGGGGTCACATGACCTCGCGATCCCCCGCTCAACCTCTAACCTGATTTAATTTCACTTTCGCTCCCAAACTTCTTGCGATTTCAAATTGTTTTCGGAGTGATGGTAAACCGTAGCGCTGGAGAGTCTCCGCGTGCTCGTTTCAGTTTCCGTGCTGACTGTCTCAAATTCTCCACTCAATAAACGTTGCGTGGCCGATTTAAATGCAGCACACATTGTCATTCCGAGCCTTCCACACTCAGCATCTCAAATATAAATCAGCAGCGTTATGGCGTGTTGCAGCGCCCCCCGGTGGCCCTCCGCGGTCGCTCAGGGGCATATTCTGTGTTTTTCGGGCCGGAGAATGTAAAACAGGAGCTGTTCTCGTTCTGACGCTCTGATTAATGTGTGTTATTAGGGATCTGCCTACAGACAAATGAGCTCGACTCCACCTCAGAGTCTCTGCTGATTATGATACAAGCGGCAAATCAACAGAATCTGCTCCGTTTTCTGGAGAAACCAACAAAAGCCAAGAGAGATGTGTTTCAAAACCTATAAAGATGGCATCTGAAGGCATCATATGCACACTTCTGAGGATGCGGTACAGATAGGCTTAATTAACCCTGTACAGTGTCTTTTTAAATTACTAAACATTTAAACAAAACATTAAAGAAAAATTGTGCATACGTTTCTTGTTGAGTGTTATAATTGGAGAATATGAAAGAAAAGCAGCTCAGGTTTATTCAGAGACATACTGAGTAAAAATATGCAGTTTAGTGCTGATGCTGCTATTTAAATGAACAAAAAGTGTGATGAAATTCTTATAGCTTTATCTTTATAACAGTATAAAAGGTATAGTACGTACATAAAATGGTGTCAATCTATATCTCCAATAATATGTCTTAGTAAGATGATAACTAAGCGTTTTGTGATCAAAGCTCTGTAGTTTCACAACATATAATGCAATGCAATACAATGATAATTAAGTGATGTTCCTTAAAAGACGCGATTTGAAATGTTCTGGAGGCTTGTGAAGATCATTCCTTCACAGAGGAGCACTGAAAAAAACAGCTTCTGGAAACAAACACTCCTCAAAAGATCCTGATACTTGCATTTCAATACGAATACTTCTTAAAACTGATATATGGATAATCTAAGGTGCTTCAGTCCAAGTGTTTGTTTTGAAATATTACCAACTAAAGAACAAAGAGATATGTGAAGCCGAACCTGAAAAACACTAAAAGGCCTTTTAATTGCTAAGACGTTCATTCAGATTAAATAAATGTGCAGCAGTTTTAACAGCAACATTTTGATCAACATTTGTGATTAACCAATCAGATTTGAAGAAACAGTTTACCGTTTTTGTGAAGTTTAGGCTTCAGTGTTTGGTGCTCGTCAGGCATTACTCATGGGTATTGCATTCAAATATTGTCCCAAAATATGTATGACACTTCGAAGTTGGCAAAATCAGGACGTGCCTATTTCATAGTAAGGGTGTGCTGTAAATCTGTCAGGGTGCGGGACACATGATAAAATATAGTTTTGTTGTTGTTTGTCTTTTTTGACCTTTTTGTGTTTTTTGTGTTTTCAGGGTGGATATGCAGCCTACAGATATACCCAGCCTGCAACGGCTACAGCATACAGTGACAGGTACCAGTTTATTCACATATTCAGTGCTCCATAACAGGATAATAATCATAATAATAATAATATAGCTACTGTTTTTAATTAGCAAATGTATCTTTTTC
>JAUYWG010000059.1:8862651-8888415 GCA_034779775.1 Enteromius afrohamiltoni | reverse complement strand
AAACGTTTTAGTGTTTAGTTATTTGTGTGCTTGTCATTTCTATTGTTTTATATGCTTTTTAAATATTTCTACTAAGCTTTAACACTTAAAGTAATTTTAGCGCTGAAGCGTATTTCTCTACAACATGAACTTTCCAATTTTCATTTAAGTTATCAAACTAATTTATTTCACATGAGGGAAAAAATAAAATACAGCCAGAGTCTGTCTAACGAGCCTGAGTGTGGCAGCAATTTGCTAATGAGGAAGAGAAATAAACTTAACTCAAGACCCATCACTGAAACCAAGTCACAATTTGAATCCGCAGTTTTGCTTCGCAAGGAAATGTATGCTGTTTTAAAGGATGTGTAGCTATTTCTACTGGAAAAGAAAACAATAACACTGATTACGCAGATTAATGAAATGATGTTTGCGCTGTGCTAAAGTCCGTGTTGTGCTTTCAAAGCAGGTTTCTTGCCAATCCAGACTGAGTCAGCACACTTAACGTCCAGTTTCACAAACACAGACTTTAAAGCGTATATATCTCTTACGGTAAAGCTGGCCTTTTCTCTCTCGCTCTCCGTTTGTCTGCTGGAGTTGTTGCCTGCAGCCGAGGGCTTGTGTTTTCTTATCTGCTCTCTGCAGACCTTCATTTGCAAGCTGTATTTGGAGAAGCAGCAGAAGAGAGTGGAATATGTGCAATATATAAATGAAAGGAAATGACACGTGTTGTCCTTCCTGTGAAGGATTAGTTCCAAACCAGCGACACGACGCCTGCGGCACATCGTTTGCCTCTTTCACCTTTCCTCCCCTTGCTCATTATCTCTTTTCAGTCATTCTTTTGCTCTCATGCTTAATTTTTCCTCACTCTTCTTCTCTTTTTGTGTCGTTTACCAGAAATTGTTTCATGGAAAAATAAAAACACGTTCCACAGAAAGTTGTCCTTATAGGAAAATTTTTTAAAAACACTAAAAGAGAACAAAATATGAACCCGTTCACATCTAAAGTCTAAATGTTTTAATGCAGTTTATGCAGTTTATTTCATTTAGAAATCCCCAAAAATGCCGTTCTTACTCACTGGAAAAACAACCTCAACAACCTTCATTCTTTTATACACAAATTTTGATTACAGGGGGAGATTATTTTCATGCACAATACTATGGTTTGACATCAAATAGCACTTGGTTTAAAAAACTATGAGATTTTGATGTTTCCATCACATAAAAAGCTCAATTTGTATGGCTTTTCTGACATGGTAAGCTTGCTCAGTAACGCACCCGGTACATTACGCTTGGGATGCCAGTCATGCTAATTTACTTTACTAAGTATTCATTTAGTTTTATTATAGTGTTCATACCAAGTCTGTAAATTTTGCTGAAGTTTCTAAGTTGTTGAGAATAGTTTTGGTGTGTGCTTTAATTTCAATATTTTACTCATATTAAAGAGGTGGTTGTAAATGCTTTTTCATAATGGTTTACACGCATGTTAAAATGTCTCTGCAGTTATGGGAGAGTCTATGCAACCACTGACCCATATCACCACACCATCGGCCCGGCAGCCACCTACAGCGTGGGGACCATGGTAAGATAAAGCACTGTTATAAACCCAGAAGAGTCAGAAACAGCACGCAAATGTACTGTGCACTTTGACAGAGTTGTATTAAGAACTGTTTCCCACCTTTTTTGTCCACCGCATATGTACCAGGTGTATTTCTGTGAGTGGTTTTTCCCTAACACACTCCCTGATGAGAGGAAGTCAGTCGGTTAATGTCTGTTTTTAGCTAGCGTTTGCAGCTAACATCAAAGATGAAGGCACTAATGGGCCGTCAGAGTGAGGAGAGCTCGTCTCTTCTCCGCTGCGTCGTTTGCTTTCTAGTTCCCCTAAATTAACGATCATGTAACGCATGCTGCAGTGTGCCGTGGGACAGACTCGACTAAAGGAAGGAGGCGACAGAGGATGGCTTATTTCCAACCACCTCTCTATCAAAAAGAAGAAAAAAAGAAAAGTGACTGTTGTTTGGCACTCCGGCATGCATGCAATTTCTCAACGACACGGACGTCAGCAAAACACATTAAAACCAAATAAGAAAGAAAAAAGAAGCAGTAGTAAACAGTTCCCCGGTGCAGCTGCTAGCTAAAAGCTTTCATTAATTAAGACGCTTTGTTTGATACTCTCTTCATTTACTTAATTAAGACTGTGCCTGTACGCTTTTCTTTAATTCCTGCTTCCCTGCAAATTTCCTTCCTTGTTTCTTCATCAACAGTGAGAAAAATGACCTCATCACAGAGCCGAGAAGCCCCTTCAGTGGCTCCGTTCCAAAACATAGTGAGCCGCCTGTCTACTGCTTACAAAGAGACTGACACTTGCATTGACAACTGCTAGAGAGAGAACAGTTTTAATAATCCAAAAGTGCTAGTAATTAGACTGACCTTTATCATTTATTTTTTGTAAAATGTAATTTTACAATTGCAATATTATTTTCTTATGCAGTTTTGGGTGGATGTTTTGTTACAGTGCATTCTGGGACTGCACACAATTGATGCATAGCAAAAAAAAAAAAAATTGTTCCTTAGTATTTTGTCTTGTTTTGTCACAATTAAATCTAAATGTTTAAAATAAAAGGGTAACAAAGATAAAAGGAAGTTTTTTTGTTTTTTTTTTAATAAGAAATAAATTCAAATAAAGTAAAAACTTATATAAATAACAACATATATATATATATATATATATATATATATATAAAATCTAAAAAATTAATAAATAAATAAAATAAAATTACAACAAAATAAATAATGTACAAAAATGCTAAAATACACCTGATCGATTTAGGACCGTTTAGATATTCAGTCTAGTAAATAAGGAAAACAAAACAAAAAAATAATACTGATGGACAAAAAATAACTTTTTGTAGTGTGCATCTGACGTTGCATTACAGTTTGTCTCTTAGAAAAAAAAAAGAGGTCTCTTAGAAGTCTTTTGAAGCGCTTCTATGATGTAGTACAGTGCTGTCTAGTTAGGGAGCTCACTAATTTTTGAAACAGACCCAACTTGCCCATTTATTTATGTGTATGTGTGTGTGTTTGACTACTGATGCAGAAGAACCTGAGAACTCTGATTTACAGAGCAATCAAATGATCCCTCATCTGTCAAAGAAAGAGCACTTTGGTTTTCGGCTCTTTCATCATAACTGATTAACGCGACGGTGCGAGATGGGAGAGCTTTTCGCTTTTAAAATTCCTTTAATAATTAGATCCTCTGAGGTTGCACTGAATTCTCTTTGCTGGTTTTCCCAGCGTCATGAAATTGCAGAAGGCTTCCACCCAGACCAGCGAGCGTGTCCCCCCTTAAATTAGGGAAAATTATCCTTTGAAGGTCTCGGCTTTCTGGAGTAAATTACTCGTACGGTCCGGTATCGTGGGGCGTGTTCGAAGACCATCACTCGCTCCCACGCCTGCACACTAAACTTTAAAGAGAATAATTGTACATGCCTTTGAACACCATTGGAATTCATTTGACGCATCGTAGTCTGAGGTCTATAGTGCTTTCAGTCGACCGATGCCATTTCTGCACAATGCATGCAGACAGAACACTAGTGAAATTGCTAGTTAGCGACTCTATAATGAGATATCAAAAAAAGAATGCAGATCCCTTCATGAGCAGGGCAACGCCTTGATCTCGCCATTATTAAACTTAAATTTTGAGAAGTTTTCTAAATCAGTTCTCAGAGTTCATCAGCATTAGTGAACACACACACACATGCTGAAAATCTTCTCACCTTCAGGCCATGGAAGATGAGTTTGATACTTCAACTAAACAAATTTGAAGAGAGCCTTTGCATTGAATGGGTGCTGCCAGAATGAGAGTCCAAAGAGCTGATAAAAAAAAAAAAAAAAACATCCACACCACTTAAGTATATCAGTGACGAGAAAAGCTGTGTGTTTGTAAAAAAATAAGTCCACCATTAATATGTTTTAACTTCAAACTGGTCCCTAAGGTTGCCTTGTCTGAATCAGAAGAGAAATCTGCACAGATCAAGCTCTGCTAACAAACCAAAACAGCTCTGAACAAATATGTGGGCGGATGTTTGGGATCCCATTCTGGCGGCACCCATTTACTACAAAGGATCTATTGATGATACAAACAAACAGATTTTTTTTATCCTTTTATTTGAGTGAGCTACTGCTTTACATTAATGGCAGAATTCTAAAGGAAGGAAGTTTGAGAAGCAGGAATTCCGTCGTTGCCGTGACCACCAGCTTGACTCTGATTGGTGCTCTGTCATCTTTGATGTTGCAGGCGAGCCTTTACAGAGGAGGCTACAGCCGCTTCATGCCCTACTAGAGACTAAACCACTGATTACGCAAACTAACACACAAAACCACTAGACTCGTTCCTCTACACGGAGTGCGATTTCAAACTAAAATGCTTCCAGGTCACCCAATGACCTCATCCCGACAACATTCTCTCAAGTGGACGTTATGGAAATCAGTGGGAAAATCAGAAGAGCAGCTCATAAATGTGGAGTTGATGTCAAATTTTCTGAATTTGTCATTTTAGAATTTTTTTTTTTTTTGTTTCTCACGCAGTTGTGTTTTGTCTGCAAAAGTACAGACAGTGTGTTTAAAAAGGCAAGAACGTGAACTATTATGTGGTCCTTTTGATGATTGTTTTTCATTTTTTGGTCGTTTTGTTATGTATATAAGCTGCTAGTGTGAATTCAGACATGAGACAAAAATATCTCAGGACTCTCTTCAACTTTTCTCTGAATCCAAAACCACCCCAGCAGACGTTCAGATATATATACTTCACCAGATATCGCCAGCATACTATAGTCTCTGTGGTCTGAAACGGTACGTTTTCTTTATGAATAAGCTGTTCTGGTTTAGTCGCTGGGGTTTGTTTAAAGGGTTTCTATGCATGTTGTTTCAGAGATGAGAGACCTCTCACGTTTGCACTAACAGATTTACCTCTGTACACAGTGGACAGGTTTAACTCATGCTAACTCATGCTGAACGGATGCGTGAGTGCTTGTACCATAACATATACAGTACAGGATAAAAACGTTTCATATATGGAAATATTGCGTAAAGTCATTTTAGGTCTTAGACTTTGAGAGCAATATGATTTTCAAAGGAAGGACAAATTATTCTATTCATGAAAATATAAGGAAGCTTATTAAGACATAATAGGATTTAAAGAGATGTGAGAATTAAAAATCTCTATATATATATATATATATATATATATATAGTTTGAAAAAAATAAATAGACATGGGGAGACTGAGGGAGATACACAGAGAAATGTAAAAATAACAATAATGATGGGGGTGATGGGGGGAGATTTACACAAAAAATATATACATTTTTACGCTTAAATAAATATGTAAGGGGACATGAAGAGTTAAAGTGTACATACAGAGATGTAAAGGAACACAATAAGGCAAGGCACTATGAGAAAAGCAATGTTCAGTGTGTTGGGCTATTGTGTTTCCAGACTAGACAAGCATAGTGTTTATTGTATGACATGTTTTTATTGTTCTATAAGTTTTACTTACAATACATATATTTACAGGTTGTTTTCTTGGAATTAGTTTAGTTCTTCACTTTGAAATACACCAAATTTGTAAAGTTTTGAAATTTGACTTTTTTTTTTTTGTCTGTTGGTTTTATTTCTCTCATTTATAAAGGGATAAAAGGAGATATCAAAAATCCCTTCTGTAAAAACCTGTAACTCTAATGTCAAAAAAAAAAAAAAATCTGGCTTTATCCAATTTTTGCAAACGCTTTAATATTTAAAGAGATGATAATTTTGTCATTAATTACTCGTGTTCTTCTACATTCGTTCTTCTTCTAAACACAAATTAAGATATTTATGATGAAATCAGACAGCTATCTGACCCTCAATAGACAGCAATGATCCCAGAAACATAGTAAATACATCAGTAAAACAGTTTATGTGACATCAGTGGCTCAACTTTAGTTTTGCTCCCCTGACTCACGTCTTCCACCAATTTAGAGAGCATTACAGGGCAATGCATTCGCAAGTTTTGACGTATTTGACATTTGCTTTGTTTTTATCCAGAGGAAAACAAGAACATGTAAGTAATCTGTGGTCATTTACGCTTAAATGAAAGCGAACGCATGGGTTATACTCTATAATGGCGGAAGACGTAAATATGGGTAGAAGAATGGTGGAGTTAAACAATGTTATTTTTGTTTTCTTTGCACAACAAAAAGTATTCCCGTAGCATCACAAAACTGATGTTGAACTACTGATGTCATATGGACTGTTTAACCGATGTTTTTACTATGTTTCTGTATCTGTGATCATTTCAGTTGTATTGCTGTCTGTGGAGGATCAGATGGCTCTCTGATTTCATCAGAAATATCTTAATTTGTGTTCCGAAGATGAACGGAGGTCTTGTTGGTGTTGGTTTGGAACCATGTTGGCTGAGTAATTAATGACAGAATTTTCATTTTTGGGTGAACTAACCTTTAGTTTGAAGTAGATAATGCCTCATTTGCGAATGTAAAAGAAACATCTCTGAAAAGTTACAACACCGTTTTTTGGGGGTTTTTTTGTACTGTATGTGTAGGTGATACATTAGCTCAAATTTGTACTCTGTTCACCTGTAGTGTCTTGCCTTAATAAAACATACAGAGACACAGTGATGCATAAAGAATCATAGGAAGGAAACCTATTCTTTTCCACTCTACACCTTCAGTCTGAACGCATTAATGATTAAATGTGAACATGTTCAGTCTATACCTCATTGATTCAAATGCAAAACATGGATAGAGACCTTAAGTAGTGTGACATTTGTTCATAATTAAGATCCCTGAGCTCATGTTATGATGCTTTGTACTGAATTCGGCTGTAAAATGTCATCTGATTCACATAATTAGGGCTATATCCTTAAGGATGTGCACTGGAACTTAAGTTTTGAGTGACGTGACTCATGCAAAAGGGCCTTTATGCTTATAATAAGTGTAGTGAAAGTTAACAATGTTTACACCAAACATATCAGCATATCTTCTCCTTTTTCCCCCCAAATCTGCTGCAGATTTTTGCATCTCTAAAAGTCAACGTCATTGATGATTTTGTGTTAATGACCTTTAGGGACTGTTTTGAGAGAGCTCTTGTCTTTGTTACGATGGGTAAAAATGGCATATTCTCTGAAGGTAAATGGCATTAAAGTGTGAGAGACTATGTTTTTGCACTGAATTGCAGTATATGTTAGTCTCCAGCAGACAGTTGCTCTGGGTTTTCCTCTCTTTATCTCCTGCACTTTTATTCTGCTTTGACCTGTTAAGGCTGCTGATGTTTAACCGGAAAGAGACTCTGTGGATGTGAAAGATGTGATTTTGTTGTTTTATTTCCACTGTTTCGACTTGACATTCATGTACAAAGAACCAGCGGATGGAAAACTATACACATGACTTGTATTTGCTTATTGTTTTAATATATTATTAAGTACATAATAAAGAACCACATAATTATTCTGCAGCTCATAAAGTCGACATATCAGCACACAAATTGATATGATTATTTACTCAAGTCTTCAGGTCTCGACTCATTCAGACCAGCATGTTTACCTGCTGTTTAAGCAAAAAAAAGATTAAAATAAAGACACAGAGTTCGAAAAAAAGCAAAAAAAAGTTTGTAAATACATGTATATATACTTCATAAATATCATATGATTTTCTTCCCAAGCGTTTCAATATACTTATATAATGGATTTTATGTGTCTGAAAATATTCTATAAACGCTGTGTCATTTATTTTTGTTTTTGTCAGAGAGTTTTGTCAGAAGTACTTTTGTTTAAAATATTCAACACTGTATATGACGTGGTCTTTTTGCATATGAAAATATTTGATGTTTATATATACAAGTTCATTATAAATCATGAATATGTCTACATAAAATAAAGAGATCACATGAGCTAAGGTCTCCTCCATTCAATTTATATAAAATACAGCAGCTCTAAAATGTATTTAGAAACATTGCAATGATGTTTAGGAAATGATGTCATTCTTGAAAAAAAACAAAAACTGTTGCTTTACTGTTTTGTTATGATTTAAGCAATAGTTGATTTGCCCTTCTGTCATTCTTGCATTCTGTAATTTAAAACACAATTATGTGTCCCGTTTCCTAGAAAAATTGTTTAAACAAGTTCATCCCAAAATGAAAATTCTGTCATTAATTACTCACCACCATGTCGTTTTAAACCCATATATATATGTATAGTGAAAAGCAGTTTTTCTTGTTCATAAACCTTACTAAATTTAATGAAAAACAAGACAAAACATTGAAATAATTTTTAACATTTTTGTATTTTTATTTATTTATTTATTTTATTTCATCGTTTGAGACATTCATTTATTTGTTTTTTTGCAATGTATGATATCTTTGTGTGAAGAACAGACCGATACATTTCTACGTGAAAACATTTTTAAAATGTAAAAACTTTTTTTTTTTGCCATGCATATACGTACTATAAGTAAATCTCATCTGCTTTTGCTTTTTCAGTAAATACAGCAGAAGAAAAAACAATGAGAGAGAGCGAGATCTGTACTGAGCACTTCAGGAAAGCAAGGACCATCATGAGAAAAGGGAATATAGAGTTACCAGAGGAGAATGAAGAAAAGTGCCAGAGGAGAACATAAAGGACAAGAACACAAATGGATGGAAAAGAAAGAAAGAGAGAAAGAAAACACATTCAGAAACATTTTATTTTTCTATATGTTAGCGTTCATGGATGGAGCAGAGACGCTTGTGCATCTCAGAGTAAACTGACGCTGATACGACTGTGCAGGGATCCTCACGCTACGGCCCCGCCCACAACATCATCCACCAATCAGAAGCGATATAGGACGGGGGAGGAGCCAAAACAAGCAGAAGGCTGCATGACTAATGTGTTTCCTGTGAGTGGAGTCATCGTGTGTGCTGTGATTGAAGGATATCACTCTCGCCACACTTCCTGCGTCATGTGCTTCAGCTCACATCCTCATTGGTCATCCATTCACCCGCTTCCTGTGGAGAGACGTCGTCAGACCGCTTACAGGATACAGTTCACCCTGTGTGGGCAGAGCCGCTCATTCACTTCCTGTGGGCAATGTCATAACTCAGCTGAATGGCCACGCTGCTGACCAACTTCCTGTGGTGTTCTTGGTTAGGACTCTGAAACTAAAGATGTCAACTACTGATCAATGTTGTCCGGCGAGTGAGGGTGAGGGTGGTGGTTCTGAAGGGGCGGAGCAAAATCCCTAATTAAGATTTACAATTTATACAAGAATGATTTTATGGACGCTTTACATTGATATTCATTCTGTTGCAGGTGTTTCATTACGATTAAGAGCCTGATTCACTAATAACTTGGGTCAGCGTGAGTCGCCTTATGGTGTTAAAATAGTACTGTCAGGATTTACTAAAGACGCGCAGTGAAGAATTAGCGCTGAAATAACGTGGACATGGTTATGTCTGCTCTTGTTAATTCGCACTGCTCTTGGTAGATTGCTCTGGTCGTTATGGAAATGACCTGGCTGTGTCTGTTCTTTAAAGTGCAAATTGTCAGTAAATCACACGCAGAATTTTCCCCTCCCATCAGCGCTTTTACCGAATTGTGCGATAATGCTAATTTGCCCTGTTAATAAATCAGGCCCTAAGGCGCTGTTCACAGAGCACGAGACTGCTTCTAAAACAAGAGGGGTTTTTTTGTTGTTGTTTTTTCCTTTTTAGCACAGCACAGCAGGCCTTTTTTTCATGCATTTTTACTTAGAAAAACATTGAAAAAGTAGCGCGTTGGGTTGGGGAATTGTTTGTGAATGGCCCCTAGGACTATATACCATGTAAATGAATCTCATCTGATATCCAAGTCTGAACAAGATAATAGTAAAAATGTAAAACAATAATACTTCACCAATAATGCATTCAATGAAACCAAATTGACAGTAAAATCATTTATAATGTTCTATTTTGAGTAAGCTATGTTCTTTTCAGCTTTCTGTCCAACACAGAATACCGAAATCTCTGTTTCCACAAAACCACGAAGCAGCACGACTGCTGATGACACTCATAAAAATCAGAAATGTTTCTTGAGCAGGAAATCAGTACGTTAGATTCATTTCTGAGTAATGATGCTGAAATTCTTTGACAACCTGATCTCATAGCAATTCGTAAATATTTTACGAGGTGACTAATTCGTACAAATACGTACCACCTCATTTCTTCTAAATCGTATGTATTTTACGAGTTCCCAATTCGTACGAATTTGTATGAACTACTAAACCTAACCCCGCCCCTGAACCTACCCATCACAGGGTTTTAGACAAATCGTAAAAAAAAATCGTATGAGTGAGGTCGAATTAGTACAAATTTGGCACCTCGTACGAATTGGTCGTGAGACTGTGTTGGCTTTGATCACAGGAATAAATTACGATTTACAATATACTAAGACATAAAAGTTAATTTAGTGTAACCATTTTTGATGTTTTTGAACGTTTTCTTAAATAAATGCAGCCTTGGTGAGCAGAAGAGACTTCTTTTAAAAAAGATTCTGACTTTAACTCACCCGTATGAAACACAAGCAGAATGATCATCTATGTAAATTATTCATAATATATATGCAACAATTTATGCAAAAAACGGCTTCACATTTACCTAAATGCAAAGTAATGCTCAACCCGAACAAACACTCCCAGCGTTCAGATCATGTGCCGAAAGAGACGTCGACCAGTGACTTCTGGTTTATGAAGCGCACTTGACTGAAGCTTGAGATTACCATGTTTACTTTTAAACCAGGGGACTACTTCCAGCCAAAATGAACCGAGCCGCGGATGCATCTAGTATTTATCTTAGGGGAAAAAAAAATAATAAATAGATAAAAAAGTAAAGTATTATTCATTGAATTATCATAGTGCTATATGACAAATATATCCACATGTTTATCTACGCCTACATTAAATGCTTCCTTTAAACGATGTTTTACACAAACAGTGACTGTTAACCTGTTCTTTGGTAACTTTTGTCAGCTGTATAAAGTATTTCTGGGGTTTGATACACCTGCGGGTGGGAGGAAGGGAGGGAGGGATGTAACGAACAGAACATTTTATTTGGGGAAACGGCTTAAACTTTTAAAGCACATTTTCCCAATCCACACGTTTTCAAGAATGTATTGATATATGTTCAGAGTGTAACAGTAGTTGTATTTGTACATACGCAACATATTTATTATTGGGCCGATGGGGTTGAGAGCAAGGGGTTGTGTGTGTTTCTGAGTGTGCGTGTGTGTGACGTGTTTTTTTTTATCCAATCTTAATCAAATCATGGCTCATTATTCAGCCTCTACTCTAATACATTCATATTATTTCACTTTGACTGCTATTGTTTTAATATAAGCTCCTTATGTTTGCAGCTCTAAATGCCCTACAGAAACCTTTGGCATGCTTAGAGTTTAATTAAGGTGGGATTTAGTGTTTTGTTCAGCAGTTTTATTTGTCCGAACAAATCTTTAGAGAAATTTCTTTAGAAGTGCATCTACACTTGAATTAGTAAGCAAAAGGTGCTTTTATATGCAAAGTGGAATCACATTAATGGATTTATCCCAGTGTGATGATTTGGTTTTATGACTTTTACTTGGTATAAGAACACTTTAAGGTTTACATTTACTGATTGTTAAATAGTTTACATCAGGGTTTTCATAACTTGTTTTTTCTGATGTCTTGGTTAGTTAATATCCCAATAATTTAACAACACATTGACGTTTATAGTTCTCTGATGCTGGTTAATGGTGCTGCAACATGAAGGTAAATAAATAAAATATTTATTTGATTAGTAAGTGGTTTATTTTATTTGTAGGGTTAGGGTGTTCAAAATATTTATTTTAATTAGATTCTTTAACGTGATTAATTATTATCTTTTAATTGCAATTCTCAGATGAATCCTTGAGGTTTTAGCCCAGTTGAGATCAGCCTTTTAGCCATTTCATTTCGTCGAGTTTTTATATATTTTCTTTACAATTTTTGTAATTTTATTGTGCTTTTTGTAAAATATTTATATTATTGTTATTTTAATTTTTTTTAGTTTTATATTTAGCTACATTGCACTTATTTTTATTTATTTCCCGTTTTTTTTTTTTTTTTTTTTTTTTTCCGGCAGCAAGATGTTATTTCTTCCGTTTTACTTTTAGTTCATGTAGCTATATTTTATTTCAAATCCTGGTAAATAGTTTTAGTTTTAGTTTAATAACATTAATCCAGATCAATCATCATGTATGTTTTTTTACATTCCGTTTCTGTTTTTTATTAAACTTTATTATAAACAATTTAGCATATTTTACTTGAATTCATTCTGCAGAATTTCACAGATTCCCCTTCAAAATCAACATCGAAAATAGAGACCAATCTGGTTCTGCATAAACAGCTCACATACTTTTTATATACAGTATATCATTCAATTCGGAAGCATCCACACTCATATTTACATCAGACATCACATGCGTCTATATGTGAAAAGGTCTCACCCAGGGTGAAGGAGGAAAGTGAACTGTGTGTGTGTGAGAAGTGAGCGAGGTCTGGTTTTACCGTGGTAAACGGTCGTTTTTCTATCTCTGCTGTGCTGTAAATATCAGCCACGTCTCCTCTACCCCTCGACCCAGCAAAATCTTGTATTTTGTTCTAAAACGATAAGGTTTATTTGTAAGGATTTTTAAAAATCTATCTCTTTCTCATTTTTGTAAGCATTCAAAAGATAAAATATCTTAAAAAAAAGGTTTAAAGGTGAAATATTGAAAGATAAATGTGTCTCTCTGAAGCCCTCCAGGTCTGTGACGTATCAGTTTGTGTTTTCTTTCTCTCCTACTATCGCTACAAGCCTCAGATGAAAACTCTATTTGTTATTCTGACATTAAAGTTATTATCATCATTATTATGACATCATATTTATTACTACCCATTGTTGATCATCATCGTTATTATTACATAAATAAACTTGTTTACTTCAGCATTTGGTGGAGTTTTTGTTTCTCTATTGTTTAGAATAATTACTTTTTAAATGCTTCTAAACAATGTTTTTAATGATTTATTTTCTTCTTCAGTGTAATAAAAGTCATTATAATTCAAACATTAGCTTAGTATTAGTGCTTCTAAAGAGGTTTACTGGAACTACATGTAGGCCTAATCTAGATTACTTAAAGCTGCAGTATGTGACTTTTTTTTGTGTTCAGAATTTGCTAAATGTATATAAGCGAGTGCACCATGAATCCATTTTCAAAACAGTGTTTTTGGCTTGTCCTTTATCACTATGATGCATCTAAGTGTTTATATTAGGACTATTTAGACTGGTTTGGTTAGGTACCGCTCGTACCCGTGTGATTCATCATAGACGTAAACAGACAGAAGTAGATCCGGCTACAATGTTCTTCCGCAACACACACGCAGTTCTGTTTATTAACCGCTAGAGCTCCAAAAGTTACTGCAGCTTTACTCAGATTCCCAAAAAATTGTAGGCTACTTTTGTTTATATTATATTCCATTTTAAAATACTTGTAATTCACTTGTTTTTGTGCATTACATAATTTATATTAACAAAATATCAATAAATTGTTTAATTATTATACTGATTCTTCTTAATTTTTCATTTTTTTATTTTCTGTCCCCTCCACTTTTAAAAAATCCCATTCGTGCCACAAATGTTTAATTTGTATAATTTTTTAAACCTCATGTTGTCATTGCAGGACCGAGCAGGACACTGCCTGTGTAAGCTATTTATAAGCAGGTGCAGTTGTAGGCTATTATTATTATTCCCTGATGAACTTATTAGACTGCATTGGAAGCAGGAATGTTCATTTTTTCTTAACTGACAATCGACTGTCGTTAAGCCATTATTAACAGACAAGATTATTAAATTAAATTTAAATTTGAATTAATATGTGGCTGTGGTCCATTACAAATAAAATAAAAAAAATTAGAAAAGATTAGAGCAGTGCATTATTCTCGAACGAGTATTATAAGCTGTTTCAACTTTTAGAAGGGGAAGAAAATCAAGCGCCGGCGTAACCACTGCCAATGTATAACAAGCATACATCCAGACTAATAAAGTTTCATGTTAGACTTAACATGATCATAACGTTGTTTTCATATTAGAGGACAGAGGTGGAGCTGCTTCAAAACACAGAGAGATGGACAAGCAGTAGGCCATTCTTTTCTTTTTTTAGTAATGGTAGTTTTTTATGCATTTTCATAGATAGTTTGAAAAAAAAATTGTTTAACAGTGCAAATTAAGTCTCAGATTATTTACATTTTTGAATATTTAAATCTTGGTGATCATAGTAGTATAGCTACTATTCTGTTTTGGCAGAATTTATCATTATAGACGGTTTCATCGGGTGCACGCCAATTAGTGTTGCAGCTAAAAACACAGCTAATGATGAGTAATGAAGTTGGTCTCAGGTTATTGTGCTGTGGGATGTGTTTCCTATACGTGTTTATTTGTGGCAACCCGCCACGATATCAAAACTGACCGATTGACCAAAAAGCTTTGTTGAATAACGTTAACTGTTATTTAACGTTAAACGTTAATGCACCTCCTACTGGCAGAGAATGAGTTTGAATTTTTCTATTTGTATACATGTATAGGAAATACCTGGCAAAGACTGAGCTCCTCGTTTTCCCTGCAACTCCAACTTTACAACATGATTTCACCATCCATTTGGATACATTAACTATTACTAGTTATCTAGTTCTGCCAGAAATCTTGGAGTTATCTTCGATGACCACCTCTCCTTCAAAGACCATATTGCTAAAACTGCCTGATCTTGCAGGCTTGCCCTACACAACATTAGAAAGATCAGGCCCTTTCTTACAGAGCAAGCCACACAACTCCTCATCCAGGCCCTGGTCATCTCCAGGCTGGACTACTGCAATGCTCTTCTAGCCGGTCTTCCCTCATGTTCAATCAGACCTCTACAAATGATTCAGAACGCAGCAGCACGACTGGTCTTCAATGAGCCCAAAAGGGCCCATGTCACACCTCTCTTCAAGCTCACATCAAATTCAAGATATTGATGCTAGCATATGGAACAATGACCGGCTCGGCTCCCGCTTACCTCAACTCACTGCTACCAATCTACACTCCCTCCAGAACTCTGAGATCCGCCATTGAGCGACGCCTCATTGACCCTCACAGAGAGGCACAAAATCTCTTTCCAGAACATTCTCTTACACCGTTCCTGGCTGGTGGAATGATCTTCCCCTAACTATCCGATATGCCAACTCCCTTACTACTTTCAACTTACAACTGCTGAAAACCCATCTCTGTCAACACTTCTTGACATAAAAAAAAAAAAAAATTAACCCTAGTCTCTCTTTCCCTTTCTAGCCTGCACTTATCTGAGCATTGCCTGTTATACTGCATTATGAGGACTTCCTAAGTTCTGTGCCTCTTTAGGAGAAATTGCTTGCTGTTTTCCCCACCTGTAAGTCGCATTGGATAATGAAATGAATAAATGTAAATGTATTTGGATGTCTACCGGAAGTTATGGCCACCAAAGCACGTATGTACCAAAGCAGTAACGTTTGTTTATGCTGTCGTTGAAACCATCTATAAATAACTTAATTAATTTCTGCCTTTTCAATCACCATAGTCCCTCCACCTAATAAAAAAGAATCCCATATAAATGCAGGAAATGGGATTCAAATCAAAACCATCCTCCCACCCACCCACTTCTCAAACCAAAGTTACACCCTTGGTTTCCAGGGTGATGTGAGAACGGAAGAGAGCATTTGTCTTCCTGCTTCCCCCTCAGGACTGTAAGATGGAAAGCACCTGTCCGTCTCCTAGGCAACCATTTACCTAAGAGCGGCATCGATCTCCATGAATCAGGCCCTGCGGAAACACACTGAGACGTACACACCATAATGGACAATAAACAAGAGTTCGCAAGAACTGTAAAACATCTCCACAAATACATGCTGGAGATGCTGGATAACAGAGAGCACGAAAATGTAGGCTATGCATGGAAATAAATTATGCTGTTAAGACCAGGGCTATCCCTGTCACTTTTTCTAGTGAATTCCAGAAAAAAAACAAACATACAGCTTATTAAAGAGTATTTCATAAATAATAAAGACTGCACCAAACAGCTATTGACGGATTTTTGTCTATTTAATGAAAAAAAAAAAAATAATAATAATAATAATAGTAACCAAAAAAAGGCTATACAGAGTGGTGTGAACTTCAGACTCAGGGCGGATTCTTTACTGACATCTTCTGGTGAAATTGTGCAACTAACTCAAACTAACTCGTTTTCTAAAATCACTGTAAGCTAACTAGGTCACGAGTTCCAGAAGGGAGATCAGTCAATAAAAAAAGATTTGGGAGAAGTTTGTTCCTCAAGAAACAGCGGATCTGAGTGATTCTCGCCGTTATTAATTTTTTAAACCACATTTAGGAAGTGATTTACCTGAAAAGTTTTCTTTCTTTTATGTTTGCAAAGTCATAGCCATCACGAGCTGCCTTCACCGTCTAACAGCGCTAGTCAATATCAAAATGTTTGAGATGACCAATCAAGTCAAAGTAGGTGGGCTTTAGGCTGATGATACACTGGGCAACTTTCTGAGACACAAAGCCCATGACTGAAATAAATGATCCAGATAGAAATTTGTTACCCATTCTCAAAGACGCTGCTGGGCCTGAATAGGCCTTAAAGTGGTCATAAAGTGCCATACTGTTCCACCTATAATGTTATATAATATAATGTCCAGCAGATGGCAGGGTTTGAGCATTTACAGAGATTGAGATTAATCAGAATTAAAGCTTTTATTTAGAAGGTTTACTATTTTAAAAAGGTGTATATATTACAAAGAAGGAGCTAAAATCATTTTTCTTTGAGGAACTTAGTGGTTAGCTTTTGTCTCTAGTGCGAGGTTTGGAGAATTTTCATTTTTAAACAAGACCACATGAACCTGAAGAAATGTTGATGTCTGACCTGCTGCACAACATTCCCAAAATTGATCAAACAATGAACAACCCTCATACACTCACGGTTATTCTTCTATCATTCACAAAGTGAAAGTAAAACTTAGATTGCTGGAGGGCAAACTGTGAAAATGGCTTCACTAAATGTATCCGCAGAAGAACTTTCCTGTCCTGTGTGCTGTGAAATTTTCAAGGATCCTGTTCTTCTGACATGTAGTCACAGTTTCTGTAGAGATTGTCTTCAACGGTCCTGGTTAATCAAGGGAACTCAGGAGTGTCCTGTTTGCAGGAGGAGATCCTCAAAAGAACAGATGCCTACTAATCTTCCATTAAAAAACTTGTGTGAGTTGTTCCTGAAGCAGAGAAACGAGGGTTCATCGGGATCTGAGGAGATCTGCGGTTTACATCAAGAGAAACTCAAACTCTTCTGTCTGGAGGACAAACAGCCGGTGTGTTTAGTGTGCAGAGATTCACAGACACACACCAATCACACATTCAGACCCATCAGTGAAGCTGTTTTATCCTACAAGGTAAGACAAATGTATCTTGTTTGTTATGTAAAGAACAATTAACAACCATTAACATACCATTATATTCAGAAACTCTATGCAGTTTCATGTTGTTCGAATATAGGAAGAGCTCGAAACAGCACTGACACCCTTAAAAGAGAAAATGGAGCATAGAAAGAAATTAAAAGGGGAGTTTGAGAAAACAACTGAACACATCAAGGTGAGGAAACAGAATCAAGAATTAAATACTCAACACCAACCACGGTTTACCACGGACCTATGCTACTGTAAACATATAATTTATATAATTTACAAATTATATCAGTTACACCTTGGACTAACCCTACCCAATATGTTTGGTTATTTATTTATCCCAGCGTAATATTTGATATATCCATTTATTTTTGCAATACATAAATTAGTACTTTTTAGATTAACTTACACTTCTAAACCTTTGCAAAATACACTACACAACCACTGTGTCTGCATTATGTATTATTTTATTATAAATTCCTGTGACTTACTCCATAATATGCCCACAAACATACAATCCATAAACCCCCCTACACCACCACCACAACACGATCTTGCTCTGAGTGGGTCTCGACTCTCGTGGGACGCGGGTGCTAGAGCTTCTCTTTTTGAGATCAGGGGAGTGAGATTTACCTGCACAGCACCCACTTACTGGCCTCCGTAACATACAAACACAAACACACACACACACATACAGTATATAAATATATATATAGACACACCTGTGTTTACATTAATACATTTCTAATAAACTGAGTTCAGTGCATCCACAGTACATAGCTTTGAGGTGCTGTAAATGATATGATGTGCTGACTGTGATGATTGAAGTGAATATCTTTGATTTCAGCGTCAAACTGAGCACACAGAGCATCAGATTAAACAGCAGTTTGAGAAGCTTCATCAGTTTCTCAGAGATGAAGAAGAAGCTACAATCACTGCACTGAGAGAGGAAGAGGAGCAGAAGAAGAAGATGATGAAGGAGAAGCTGGAGGAGATCAACAGACACATCTCAGCTCTTTCAGACACAATCAAAGACACGGAGGAGATGATGAAAGACAATGACGTCTTCTTTCTGAAGGTCTGATTTCAGATCATCCATTGATTGATTGATTGATTGAGTTGTTGATGAATGGTGTGTTTGTTCTGCAGAAGTTTCCAGTCTCAATGGAAAGGTGAGTGATCTGCTGGTGTTTCTGGTCTCTCTTCTTCTGAAGTCAAATCCACTTCAGTTCTGATCCTGAATCTTCTTCCAGAGTCCAGATCTCATCACAGCCGGATCCACAGACACCTTATGGAGCTTTGATTGATGTGCCACAATATTTGGGCAACCTGTCCTTCAGAGTCTGGAAGAAGATGCAGGACATTGTCCAAAACAGTGAGTCTCCAAAAGATCTGTGCTCTTACACATACATCGGAAATGATGCATGAGCAAAAATTTACAGCTTCTGGCATTATATACGCCCAACTAAATGGGCTACTGCACCAAAAGGGGTAAAGGGTATCATATGATGTGATTCCTATTTTTCCTTTACTTTAGTGTGGTATGTAGCTGTTTGTGCATCTAAATAAAAGAAAAGGCTGATCCAGACTTGGGTGAAACCACTCATTAAAACAGACCTCATGTCTACTTGACCACGTGGTAATATTTGCATAATACAGCTCATAATATGCAAAGAAGGAGGCATGGTTTCAGTAAAGCAGTAAAGCAGCCATGTCAAGAGAGAAGCTGCATCTTTCTTTACTTTCTGAAAGTAGATGCAGTTACAAAACATTAATATTGCTTAAAACAGAACAGCACAACCCAGATGTTCAGATGTTTGCAACGCATTTTATGGATGACAGTTCTGTTAACCTAGGAGAATACAAAGGGATGTTATTTAAAAAAAAAAAGAAAAAAGAAGGGTAAATTATAACTTTGCTCTCACATTTCTGAATCAGCAACTGTAAGCAACGTTATATGTTAAGTATTTGCTATTGACTGTTCAAATGTTGAATTTTTCACTTTAGTTACATAGCGCAGCACACCACGCTCTGTGTCTGTCACACGACTCTGTTCCTCTTTCAGGCTTGAACTGATGGTAAAACTGCTAAGGACGTTATTAAATGTCTTCACATTTATTTTGAAAGCCGAACTCGCCGTTATAGTAAGGGCTGTTACATTTCTGATGCATGCTTGTGGTATTTAACCAATCACAATGCACTGTGTCAACTGGCCATTCAGAGCAGACTGCATTTGTTGGAAGGAGGAGTTTTGAAGAAAATTATTTGTGAGAGGTGGGGCATAGAGGAGTTACAATAATGCACAGTATTTGAAAAATAATGTTTTTTGAACATTAAAGCATGTCAACATTTTCTGTTACACCAAATACATAAAATAATGATATTTAAAATAGCATCTTTACAGTATATTTACAGTACAATGTAATGTTATGTTTGATTCATAGAACCAATATTCATAATTCATAATAATCTGTGTTTGGTTGACTCTCGATCATTATATGAATATCAGAATAAAAGCACTTGTCGATTGTGTCTCATCAGCTCCTGTGATTCTGGATCCAAACACAGCTTATCCACATCTCCTTCTGTCTGATGATCTGACCAGCGTGAGATGGACTGACAAACAATCAGTTCCTGATAATCCAGAGAGATTTGATAAGTCATACTGTGTTCTGGGTTCAGAGGGTTTCAGCTCAGGTACACACAGCTGGGATGTGGAGGTTAAAGAGAGTCTGTGCTGGAGTCTTGGAGTAACTACAGCATCAAACAAAAGAAAGGGTTGTGATTTTTATAACAATGATATCTGGAATGTGCAGTATGATCAGCATGAACTGTATAAACGGTCAGGTTTTCATATTAATCAGAAGCTTGAGCGTGTGAGAGTGTATCTGGACTATGACAGAGGAACAGTGTCATTCTCTGATCCTGTAACTAACACACATCTGCACACATTCACAACCACCTTCACTGACGCTGTCTTTCCATCCTTTGATAGTCTTTCCCCTCTCAGGATCTTACCGTTTAGTAGTCAGTAATCATTACACCTATACGTCTGGATCTTCTTGCTTTCATAATTTAAATTTATATATTTATATATTTATTTATATTTTTCTGTTGCAATTTATTGGTTATTGGCATCAACGCTGTGTGGTTTTACCAACTTTCCGAAGTCTTAAAATTCCTATATATTTTGTCTTTGTTAAAACAAATTCTCGGTGTCACTAGGATTCACTAGAGGACTGAAATCTCTTACAAAGTTTGACTCCATTTCAAGACAAATTGTGATCTCTTGAACTTATTTTAAACGGTGTGCGATTTCAGTGCCTCTCTGAGTAAAATGTTAAAGGGTAGGTCTAATGCTATTTTGAGTTGAGTTGGATTCTCATACTGAACATGGCCAAAGTCTAAAAAAAAAATAAAAAATTTGGGACACATGAAGAATTTCTGTTTTAACTACACTTGTTCAGTGTTTGTGTACGTTCACTGGTGTTAGCAAGCTGTACGGGAAAGGACCAAGTAAACTACAATTTTGCAGTAGGCGGCAGGCAAAACAGGTATTAGAATACCTATGACTACAGTAATATCAGACTGGTGAGCTTGTGAGCGTAAGAGGTTCTTAGGTGCCCAGCGAACGGATAATTGAAAGTATGGGATTTCCAGAATAATCATACATTTTTAATTAAGAATATTGTCTAAACTTAGCGATCACTATTAAATTGGAGTCAGATTGAACATGGAGCTAGATCAAAATTAAAACAAAGTTCAGAAAAATTTAAAAGCAGAAGTAAAAGACAGATCATTCATTAAAGCTTCGACTAGACCTCTGGATTCTGTTCTTTGGCAAGAGTCTGGAGTAGAGTGCCCTCTAGTGAAGCTCACAAGCACTCCACTATTGCTTTCTTGCAATTCAGTATTTTAGTCCTCATCATAAATTAGTCATCGCTCAAAACCTTACAATTCATGTTAAATTGAATGTTTTTATTTGTTTTATTATGTTTTATTTTATTTTGTTGAGGGCGTCATTGGATTAATCCAAATGTAAATATTACTTTTCAGTTTTGACATAAAAAAATACATTTCATGAGAAAAAAAACTGTGTGTATATATTTTTCTTAAATGTCCCTAGTTGGACAGGTGCTCATAATAAATGGGTATTGGCATGAGTAATATCAGACCTTTATTCAGAGACCTGAAGAACATTAAGGATGTATACATAAAAAATAATAAATAATATACATAATATACATAAAATAATGTACATGAAAAAAATCATAAAACCCATTCATGTTTTAAATTAATTTTTTACTTTTAAAAAAGGGGTGTTTATGTACAAAAAATATATATATATATTTAATTTAATGCAGTGATGCTCGCTCACACACACACACACATTGTTGATCATATTTGTGATAACATGAAATGGTTTCTGTTACCACTCATAGCAGCCCCATCTTTAGTCTTTACTAGAGGATTAATTTCATATGATTTCTGTTTTCCGGTTCAGGATTTATCTACTGGCAGAAGTTTCTTCAAATCCTTCTTCATTCTAAGTTCAGAAAAATAAATAAATAAATTAATTAATTAAAAAAACAAGTAACCTTTAAAGGGTTGGTTCACCCAAAAGTGAAAATATTGTTATAAATTACTCACCCTTGTGCCGTTTCAAACCCATAAGACATTTGTTTATGTCTCGGAACACAAATTAAGATATTTCTGATGTTTTAAAGAGCCATCTTAACCTGCATAGACAGCACTCTAAAATGCAACTAAAATGACCACAGATCCAGAAACGTAGTAAAAACATTAGTAAAACAGACCATGTGACATCAGTGGATCAACCTCACTTTTTTTTGTGCAAATAAAGCAAAAAGAACATAATTTACTCTTCTCCCGTGACTTATGTCTTCCACCATGCTCAACGCACCGTATACGCAAGCTTTAATGTATTTAATGTAATCAGCCAGGTTTGTAGTTTTTCTAACGCATTTTATTCATCTTTGTATTGTGGACTTTTTCTGAGTTCACATACTATTTAGGGTGGATAGTATAAACATTGGGAAGCAGGGTTGGAGAAGTACTGTTTTGCTGTTGCGGACTCTACCAAGTGTTTTCCTTATCCCAGTTTAGTATACTAAGTACAACTGCATGCAGAGGCGGACATTAGTGAAGTACATTTGCTTGAGTGTTGTACTCAAGTACACTTTTTGAGTATCCATACTTTACTTTAGTTAATTTTTTAACTTATGACTTTAACTTCATTACATTTGAAACCCAGATATCATATTTTCACTCCATAACTGGATAAATGGTAAGATCTTTGGCAACAATTTGCATAGATTTAAACTGGACAGTTAATGATGTGCCTTGTCACCCCAATCAGCTTAAAGAGAAAAAACAACTTACCATCAGATACAACTGGAATTACAGCTGCAAGTACAAACGTAAGTACTTAATCCCTGAACATTATTTTCTCTTTGGATCATCCCATTTTAAGTTTAGAGAATGATATGGTGCTTGAGGACAGCATGTTTAAATCTGTTTTTAAGAACAATACCCAGTCAAGATAAACTGGTTATGACTCAACAGAAAAAAAAACAATTTATGAATTTAAGAAATACAGTACATGATTTTTAATGACACATTGTTTTATTCTGTTCTCTTAAAGTATGTATATGTATGTGTGTAAGACATTGCTTTCAAAAACTGTATAGCTAATTATTATAGAATATTAATACTTAAATAAACAATACAACTTTTAAAGTGAATGAATGAAATGAAATATGTAGTTCCTCCACGCCTCCGCAGCTATTGTGTCAATTTAGAGTTAGCAACTGAGGCTTAAGACATTGATAATGCTTTCTGACCCACCAAAACACTGAAGAAACCACATCTGTGCACATCATTTACTGTAGTCCTTTCAATCAGCATACATGTTACCGCAATTTAAAAGGATAACAAATAAACGCCTGTCACTTGATTCATGTTATTTATAAAATAACATTTAAAAAGAGCTGACAGCTCAAAATCATCTGGATTGCAGTGAATGACACTGATTTCTCACTTAGTTTGAGTCTATTTTTCTCTTGTGGCTGATCATGTTTGTGATTCCACTAAATCCAGTAGATTGTCCTCTGTCCTGTCAGCCCCATGATCTTCAGTGTTTAGGAGAGGTTTCATTTCATGTGATACTAATGCGTTCTCGTTCCACTTTGATCCACTGGCTGGAGATTCATCAGATCCTGCTGCATTCTGCATTCCGAGAGAGAGAGAGAGAGAAAAAAGATGTGATCAGTCATTTAACATGAGGGTGAAAGACTTCCCCGTACAGGTTTCAAAATAATTTGTATGAAAAGTGATCCAGCAGCTGGAGTTCAAAATACCTTATTGTCTTTTGTATTTACAATAGGAATTGAAGATAATTTCACAATCATACATTCACAGTCCCTCTATTACACGTTTTTGAGGAAGCAGTTCATTAGAGTTGATGAATACTTCTTGTGCTCACAATGATGTAAAAAACAATACTTCTGTTATATCAGCCAGAGAAACAGGACGATACATTGACTGTTTGCACCAGCAATATAAAGTGAAATACCACCTGATATTGCAGTTTGTTAAATATGAGTTACATTAAATATAGCAAGGTATCATATTTAAATCATATTTATGTATTGACACTGACCTGACATGATTGCAGACATGTCTGAATCCCTGTGTGTCCAAAGATAGAAAGTGGAGGAAGTTATTTAGAGGCTGAACACATGGACAAAACACATCAGATGCTACATTGGCTGATTCATGGAATTAACTAAGACAAAATAATAATAATAATAATAATACATTATTAATTGACCTAGACCTTCAAATGCAACTAATTAAAGTTCAGTTTGTACTCACAAGGTTCAAATACGAGTGAAATCATCAGAAATACAGTAAAGAGGATTTCAGAGGAAAAGACGACAACTCTCAGATCACCAACTGCTCCATCACCATTCACTGAGGATCACAGAGTATTTTCTTTACAATGCACACATGTTCTTACATTTTACCTCCAAATTATAACATATATGTCACTCCAGCTTTTCCATGTAATGTGTTTTGTGTCTGTTTCATTCCTGGACTCCATTCCCCAGAATGCACCTCTCCTTCACAGCTGTTCTGAATTAGGTTCTGAATTCAATCAGTACCACCTGTATATATACCAGTCTGTTTGTTTGTCTGTCACGGTCCATTGCACTGTCTACCCTGTTGTCTACCTTGTTGTTATTCTCTGTGTTTCGACCGGTTGTTTCTGACCTCGCCTGTTTTTGACCACCGTCTCTGTCTTGCCCGTTGGATTATATTTACTGGTTACCGACCCTCGCCTGGACTCTGACTACTCTCTTGCTTAGCCTTCTCTGTGTATGTTTGCCGGTGATTACCTCAGCCCTCGTTACAATATTATTATATAGGCTTTACTGCAATTATTGCTAGAAATTATGAAAATAAGAATAATTTGATTTATCCCTTACAGTAAAATATTAGCTGATATATTATAATATTTCATTACAATACACTTAACGTAAATTGCTTAATATTATCAAGCACTGTATGATGAGTGTACACTCACCTGTTTTCAGTATCAGTTCAGCCATCTGTTTAACTGAGTTCAGTAAAACAACTCCAACTGATCCAAACACATAAACTGGAACATACCGGTAAAGATCTGGAAGATCAAATGCAGTTTAATATCAAGATTTATAGTTGTAAAAAAATAATGAATACAATTTTTCTCCACAATAGAACTGCATCAAAACAGATGTAAACAAATAATTTAAACAAGTTTTGAAGAACAAGAGTTTTCAGTGTGACACAATTATGAAGATGATCAGAGCAGATGATTACCCCATTTAAACGACCATGTGAAGTTTATTAATGCCCAGAGTAACTGCAGAAAGGCAATCATACAGGCCCATCCAATACGATCTGAACATCAACAAATACATCAAATCTGAGTGCATTTACATTTCGTCATTTTGCAGGCACTATTATTAAAAGCAACTTACAATTGGAGTAATATTTCTTTTAATCTATCTGTTAATTAATTGACAAACGAATCTTCTAAACCATCTATAGTAACTCACAGCATATTAATACTTCTAGAATTATCATTTTAGTACCTTTTTCAGTTCCCAGTGCTATGACGTAGAAATAAACCATAATGGCATTGACCAGTAACATGAGAATTAACCAAACTGATCTCATGAACAAACGTGAACCTAAAAAAGAAAA
>JAUYWG010000059.1:8829449-8855541 GCA_034779775.1 Enteromius afrohamiltoni | reverse complement strand
GGATCATATACAGAACGTAACATTATATTGCACACAATGTAGGCTAAACACCATTTATATTAATATATAAATAAATATTACATTTATAGTACATTAATATTAAATGTCCATTAACACAGCGTCTTTGTAATAATTATCAGCGTCATCATCAACAACAACATCAACACCCCCCTTTTTTTCATTTTGATCTTTTTACATAACTTTCAGACTTTATAATATTCAACAATATATAATACAAATACATGTAATACAATGTAGCCTAATAAAGCTTTGATTATGACGACTGGAATTTAAAATGCTGTTTTATATAAATATATTAAATATATTTTATTTTATTTCTGCAAATTAATAAGTATTAATATAGTCTAATGGCTAGTGCAGCCGTTGAATCATCTTTTTCATTGAGGAATGAATCATTCACACATTTTTATTTGCAAATAAAAACACAACACGCTTATTTATCATCATGTACGGTCATAAACAGTCTACATACACCTATACTCCGTAATGAAATATTTGAAATAAATATAAATATATAGCCCTAACAAGTTAATATAATAGAAGATTACACAAATAGCATAGAATAACAAATAGAAAATTAAATGTTTCATGTACTAAAATTTTTTTAAACATCTCTGAAAATCTGTTGCTGTGGTCATGCAGGTTTGTTTATGCAATAAACTTGTGGCCACAAGAAAAATATGTTGTTCCTCAACATAAGAACTCGTGGCCTAGAGATGCCATGGTGATGGAACAGCATCCATTTCTCATGGCCACGAGTTCTTATGTGGCCAAGAACATTCTTATTCTTACGACATAAGGATGACGTTACCACGACAAAACTAAGTGAACCAAAAACGTCCTTCCAGTCACCGTAGAATTTTATTGAAATCGGTTTTATTTTTACAACTGGCTGCACAATGTTGTGGTATGTTGGAAAACTAATTGGTTTTTATAGTGAATGATGATGGCATTTGAAATGTTGACCATGTTGGAAGGATGATGTGTCTGGAACAGTTGAATGAGGTATCTCTATAAGGCATAAAAAGAATGGTTCTCAAAAAATTTAATTTTCTGTTACTCAATCTCAGGCCAAGATGTAGGTGTCTTTTTCTTCAATAACACAGGAAAGATAGCTAATATTATGGTCCATGGTGATTCATAAAATGCAAGTCCACATGGCTACCATCACTTTCAGAGTAAAAAAAGCATTTATTGATACCACAACATTTGGCTCCTGATTATAAGCTCTTAGGAAGCCAAACAATTACTAACTGTTAAAATGCTATGATAAAAAAAATATTACATGGTTAATTGTAAATTTCTGTAAAATTTACAGGGAAAAATGGTAAACTCGCATTCCCAAAATTCCCTTAATTGCATTTCAGATTTAGTTTTAATTTGATGTTTTTTTAACTACGTTTCTTCTTTTTTCTTTTCTTATCAGTTATGTTTATTAGGGTTGTTTATAGCATATTTCAGTTTACCATGATGGTGATTTGGTGTTTGTGAATAACACTGACCACTTTCTATATATGTTCATATTAAAAGTTGCTGATGGGCTTTGTTTTATCATGTGACTTTCTCATCACCATCTGCATTTAGTGCTTATCAGTGTATTCCAGTACTTTAATAGGTTGGTATATTATCATTATATCAGTCAATGAAATTACGGTATTTAACTGTAAATTTAAGTTGAAATTGTAAAACCTAAAACATTGTCACTGTATTTTTTACTGTCGAATATTGGCAATGTCACGCCCACACAATCGTTGCAGCCACTCACAGTCACCTGATTATTAATCACTGCCACCTGAATCCAATCGGAACAGCGTGGTTAAAATCCCCAACTCAGCAGTCACTCTTCGGCTTAGGATTGTATCACGGAGATTGTTTCACTCACCTACCTCAAGGGAAAAGGTTACCTCTGTCTCAGATGAACTTCAGTGAATTCCCTTAAAAATATTCAAAACAGTTCTAATGAAAATTACATAGATCTTGGATGGTCTGAGGTTGAGTAAGTTAACAGCAGTTTTCCATATGAGCTACAGCATATTAACTTATTAAATGGATTTAAGCACACAATTGTTTATTTTTACATTGGTTGTTTAATTCACTGTCTTATATCCCAGTCACAGATTGCATTGTTATTTTCAGTGGTAGTGCAAATATCAGTGCTCCAAGAGAAGTGCTACCACACACACACACACACGCTAACACTCGCAGATGGGTCCTGACTGCAGTCACCTCAGTGAGGTTGATTTGACGTAAATGTCTGCAGACAGCTCCCAAATGCATCCTCTACACTTCCCTGAGTTCTGCTCCACTCACAGTGTCACCTGCTTTCTTTACCTTTTTGCTAAAAGCAGAAAAGTTCATTTTGCAGAGAACCCCCATCACTCTTTTCACCTAACAAACCACATTGATTACTTGTCACCCCGTAGGTTGCTTCCTAACTTTTGTCACTTCATATTCTCCCCATCATTCATCTGAGTCTCACAAGGACTTGTGCAATGTCAAAGAGTTATTTAAGTGAACCCCCTCAAATTGAGTTGTTGATGAAGCCACGCTCTAAGGTGCCAGATTTAGAGGCCTGAAGCTAAACTGCAGCATCTAGAGCTAGGGAGAGGCATTTGTCTCTGCCACAGTGTCAGCGGGACATCAAGGACACTGATGTTTGTTAGCGGGGGAGCAAGGCTCAGCTGGAGGTGCTGGTACAGGTAGGATGAGGAGATGCAGGGTGACAGCAGTTCCAGGTAGCTGCCGATGCTGAATCCGTGGGGAAATGCTGAGCTCAGCAGTCTGAAGTGAAGTTAACAGAACAGGCAGCTTGCAAAAGTGCAGGGAGGAGTGCGGGGTGAGAAGGCACAGCAAACATGACTGAGCAGATGGGAATTTCTTATTGTTTACCAGAATCTGCTCATAAGGGAACGTGCTTTGGTTGTGAAAGTGAAATTTAAAAGATGGAAAATTCAGTGCATTACCTCAATTCATTACACTCTCTTGAAAGGAAAAGCAGAGCTTATACTAAATTTGCAAGTAGCGACATGTTCGTAATATTCAGTCCAGCTAAATGCTTGTCCAGAGCCTTCATATGAGCTTTGATGTCTATTAAGCAATGTTGAATGCTTTTTGTCCATCTGGAGAAATAAAATGTGAAGAGTTTTGCTTTACTGGGCAGTAAAGCAAAACTCTTCACCTTTTATTTCTCCAGATATTGCAAAGTTTGCCATTAGGGTGCAGCATAAAAATAACTTCTCTTGGAGATAATTAATGTTATAAGAAAGAAAACACATTTTGAAAGGGCAATATTTTTTAATTCAGTGTTTACAGGGAACATGTTGTTATCAAGCCCAATTTAAGAATAAACTCTTTAAAAGATAATTTCATGAAACCAAGAACCTGAAAGCTGCGAACTAGAAATTATTGTCAAAATAAGTTATTAAAATAAGGATTCAGTTTCTTTATACTTTGTGTGCAGTTGAAGGGCAAGCTATTCTGTGATTTAATGCATCAGTGAAAACTTTTGATTTCTTTTATTGGACAAAAAATGAGACAGTAATTTATGTTGTGGTGCTGAGCATTGTGGAGACGTTCGCCAGATTTACAGACAGGACAAGCAGTCAGAAAGAAACTGTTTGAAAACATTAGGGGATTTCAATTCTTTAAGTCATTTTTTGGAAGATTTCCCCTCCATTCCATTCCATTTCTTTCCTGTCCAAAGTTTCAATGCCTTTGATCATGGAATTGAAAGCAGAAGATGTGGTGCACATTGTGGAGAGAGCCAGCAATAGAGGCTGCTTCTGGTTAAACCGAGGGATTAAACCTTGCAATCTTGTTTGGTGCACAGTCTGTTATTTAGTTCATATTCACAATGTGTGGATGTTACAAAGGAAAGGAAAGGCTTTTTACAAGTCTATTGCTTTCGCCACGTTTCAGAGTGATGTAATCCTTGGCAGATTCAGCGAATAGGGTATCAAACAACAGCCTGAAACTATGTGTTGTTTGTTCAATAAAGAAAAAATGCATGAATAATAAAAAAAGATTTAACTTTATATTTTAAATTACTTACAATATTTGCAAATAGTCAATGAGAATGGAACCTTTATAAAATGCTGTTCATCCATCTGAATTTTATATGAACTCTTTTCTATCAGTTTTATGAGAGTTTTGCAATTTATGCAGCACTGTTGTCAAAATATGGGACATATCAAACACATATCTAAAAACACATCAAACCCTTTTGGGTTTTATTTTTAGGCAATAAACAAATAAATACTAAAATTACATTACTGTTATAATACTGATAATTTTATAACTACACATCTTTTATATGATAATGAAAATTTCATTTTAGGTCAGTTATGTTGTAACAATGTTGTAGAATTTATATTAGGTAGCCATACTATGCACTTGCATTTAAATTAATAATTTGATACAATGCGCTTATTGTGCATATATATGTTTTTACATATATTTTAAATAATACCTACATGCAATTATATCTGTAATTAAATTCTGAACACCCTAACCCACCCTTAAAACTGTCCCTAAACTTGCCGTATCCCACCTCAATAGCAGCAAAGGTGCTTTGCATTACTTTATGTTGTACTTATTATTTTGATATAACACAAGGCCACTTAATTTAAAGTGGAACCTAAATTTATTTTTATTACAATGAATATCGATTCATTAGATGTTCATGGATATTGTTCTGTTTAAGCCTTTTTTTAAGAAGAGCAGTGCATTTGTTCTTATTGTAATTAATTTGTACACTCTAATAATTTTTTTTTGTTAAGTTGGATTATTTATATATCATACAAGTAAATGCTATTTTAATCTTTCTAATTCAAATGTCACTTTTAATTTAGCTTTTTCTTTGTAATTAATTGTGAAACTTATTAGCAGTTTCTAAGGGAATCATTTTCAATGTACCATATTCATGAACAGCACACTTTATTTTTGCTAAGGCAAATCTGTTGTCTTCTAATCTTAACCTATTTCCTCTGTGCTGTGAGTGCACATTAAAACAGTCGATTTAGAGGAGAACGTGTTTCCTGCAGGAGACACCTTGTCTATGAAACACCCTCTAATGAGGAGCGCCAGTGTCGCTGTGTGTAACCACGGTGACAGTCTTCCTGATCCAATTTCGAGGCAGATTCCGCTGGCTGCTGTCACGGGCATGTCTCATGCAGCCCACTCATGCTTTAGTCCCACAGTTCTGTATAAGTCAGTGCAGGAGAAGATCCAGAATACCTTGAGGTCCTCCCGGACCTTAGTGTGCACTGCTGATCTGGCATATGGCTGCTCAGCGGGTTTATTGTGAGCTTCAGCAGGGAGCTCTCCCAATCTTTCTCCATTAAATAGCAGAAAGGAATAACCTTCACCTGAACCCACTCGGGATATCACTATCGAGGTGCAGTCGTCTCTTCGTCTCCATTGCTTAAGAGGATAATGTACCTGCTAATGTGTTAGATGCATTCCTTGAAAATCCCTCGCCATTCTTCATAGTCAGCAGTGTGATCTCACAAACCGATGACATAGATAAAACAGGCTTATGAGTTCATTGGCATGTTGTTTATGCTTGTTAAATGTGTAGTCAATATTACTGTCATTACAAAGTTTACACTTAAAGGGGAAGGGGGGTCTACTGCTATTTTGTTCATTTCGTAAGTTACTTACACTGTTAAAGAGTTGTATTCTAAAGCTAAACATGGACAACTCTTCAAAAAGAGATTTTGGATGTATGTTGTGTTATTTTTAAGCCAAATGCACTCTGGTTTTGATAAGTTTTCTTTGAGCATGGCCCTTTATGACATCACGAAGGCTGAAATTCCTTGTATAGGCGCATCCCCCAGAAAAACACACCCACAGCAACTACAACGAGAGCAAAAGTGTGCCTGTTAATGTCATCGGCAAGGCTGCACAGAACTTTCTTGACGATGTCCCCAGAGTAGGGGAAATATCTGTAGCTTATGTGTGTGTATTACATGTAGCAGCATATTACATCTGTACGCAGATTAACCTGTACAATAAGCTGTTTAAAATGTGCATTCTTCCGTTCAATTTCGAGCATAAAAATGGTTCAATCTTGTAAAGCTCTTTAAGAGTATGCATTTATTTATGGTTTTAACTCTCTGGAAACTGAGCGTAAATGTGGACTTTAAAGATTTCCTGTGCGCCCTCTGTAGGACCTGCTACTAGTTGACCTCAAGCTAGTGTCATGGCAGTCACTAAGTCTGAGTACATACTAAAAGATATTTTAAATCTTATAAGATCTTTAAAATGTAAGAAACCACAAACATGAGAAACAAATTGATTTAACCATTTTGTTCCTATAGTATGTGGGGTCCTCAGGGTTCCCCCTCGCACATTCGGATTTCTGATCAGAAATATTCAACATTTTTCGCACCTCATATGTTCTTTCAATCTAATTCATATTCTGAAGGAGATTAATTGGCACAAAATCAGATGGATTATCTTGTGGTGTATACCAAGCCTAATCGACTAGTCGACTAGTCAGTGCAGATTAAGTAAGCAGACTTATCAGTTTGTACATGTTTGTATGTTTACTTCAGAAAACTGCTTTCATGACAGTGCCAAACTGTTCCCTTTAGTAGTACTTTCTGTTTTCTTTCTGGTCCTGTAAATGTCATTCATAAATCAAGCAGCCCAGAGACTCTGCTCTTGACTCTTGAAGGTCTCCAACCAAAACCTTTCAATAAAGTCTTCTTGTGGGTTGAGCCACTGTATAAAATCAAGAATCCTTCAACAAAGTGAAAGCAACATAGTTTTGCCATGGAAAATACTGTTGATGTATAAAACCCTCATGAGAGTTGTATGAAATGTGTGGTGATGTAATTTTTTCGACATATGCAAATGTTTATCCACCAAAACAGGGGATTGTGCTTCAGCATAAAGGCACGGCAGTAAACCACACTGCCATGGTATTGAGGTGTAAAATATGGTACTGGAGTGTATGACCTACTTTTCAGCAGTTGTTCATAATAAATTCATTGGACTCAACAGATTTATTGTTTCCTTAACCTAATAGTTCCTTTTTTAGGCAAATATTACAACTGATTCTTTTTAAGAAGATCAGATTATTTATGAACACATTTACTGTTTTATTTTTACTTACACCAATATTACACCAATATTCCATTATACAATAAACATTATAAATGAATATTCAAATTAAAAAATAATAATAATACGAAATAAAAAAAATAATTTAAGCTGTTTACTCCCTGGGTGATTTTAAAAGACATTTTATAAATGGTAAAAAAAAGTAATGCAGTTTTGTTTATTTTGATTTATTATATATGTTCTTTTGAGTTTTTTTCTTCATAAGATGTCAGGACAGTTGTCTCATTACTTGACTTTATGCCCCCAAAAAGTTGCTCTTAAGAGCCCTGTCCAATGTTATTCTATGAAAGAGAGCAGCATTAACATTCTTCATGACATCATCTTTTGTCTTTTTCCACAGCAGATTAGCTTTAGAATGACACAATGGTAATTGCATTTTGAGAGAAGTTTAATTTTTGGGTGAACTATGAACTAAGTGGCTTGTCAGTACTTGTATTTCTGCGCTTGCCTTTAAGTGTATGTTCATGTAATCCATGTGTCTGTTCAGCAGCAGCAGCTTAACCCGGCAGGTCACGTGACGTGAGTTTGCGCGGAAGGAGTTTCAGGAGGAGAGGGGAGAGAAGGAGCAGAGGAACAAATGTTAAACACACGCTCTGGCGGGACACACTGGCTCTGCTGTGGTTCGTTTGAGAGCCAGCAGTGACGGAAACATAGATCCAACTCTGCTTTACAGCCACTAACCAGTAACAAGTCCCTTTAGGGCGTACAACCGCCAGCTGTAGGCCCTATCCATGCAGTTTCTGATTAAAAGCAAAAGCTAAGACAGCATCTCTGTCCTCCTCTTGCCGGATCCACATGAGTGAATCATATGGTGGACTTGGCCGGGTGCACCGGAACAGGAGAGAAATTCAAACAGTGCGATACATGCATTAGGACATGTTGTTGAACATGTGGTGTGTGATAATATCATCTGTCGTAATGTGAATTAAGTAGCCAATGCATCTCAGGGACTTCGGATGGTTCATGGCTGGATTTGTTTAGACTGAAGGTTGTATCTGAAACTAGCTGCAGCATGTATCTGTTGGTTTATGAATCTAAAGGTTGTGTTTAGCTGCAGTATGCATCTATTGGTTTTTCCCTTCAGGCTCTATTACATGAAGTTTGCTGACTCATCTTTTTGTCCACACTGGGCAGTAAATGGGTAGGAATAACAATAGTCTATCGTCGCCTGACAATATTATGTGTACATATGAAAATGTATATTTAAAAGCCTATTTTTTGTTGAATATGTTTTTTTTTTGTTACATACACATAAGCTTTCACTTGGAAGAGTGATATAATTAATGAATAAATGTATCAATAATAATTCATAATATATGTTTATATATATAATAATATTTATAATTATTCTTTTATTAAAATTACTCACAATTACACGATTATTACTTGTTAAAATTATTTGTGTAAGTTAGGATAGCAAAATAAATAGTAAAAAACTGTGAAATAGCAAAATACATTTTGTGACATATTAAACGCACAAATTCTTCATACTGTTGACTACCAGTAAAATTGATAAATGTTTGGGACAAAAAAATCTTCATACACTTGTTTTGACCATGTTGAGAGCAAACTGACGATGTTTTGCTTAAGTGGGTAAACCTTTTACACCACAGACTGAAGAAAATGCATTGCTTGGTAATTGGTCTACCTAAACTGGTATTATAAAACTGCGCACTTTAATTTAACAACTGGCTGCTGACAGCTATTCAGCCTAATTCATAATTATATACCTTTGACACTGTTTAAGTTCTAATCATACTATAGTAATTAAACTGTGATTAAATGAGAAATGTTGAAGGTGTCTGAATATATTTAGTTCTGAATATATATATATATATATATATATAGAATGTTTGCATGTGAATTATTTTTTAATTTAATTTTTGCTATCCATAGAGGTATTTCAATTCTAAAAATGATTTGAGAAAATATTCCTTTCGCAGATTGCCTCTGAGGGTGTTATTTAGACAAGGATTAATATACATGACCATCTGCTTTCACATTTACTCTTTTGCAACTTCTTTCAGTTCAGTGAACTAAAACTCAAGTAGCCTTTCCTCATCTGACCCCATCATACAAGTTCAAATGACAAAACTCTAAACTATTTCCAGGATATGAACTTTCCCATAAATATAAATTGCACTTTTTTCTCTGGCTAAAATAAGGTTACTTCTTCACTTTTTACATGCAGTTATCCTTAAAATGTACTCTCTGAACCTAGTTTATATTTTGGGTGCCAGCTACAAGATAGACAGCAAGTTGATTGCTTAGCGTAAAACATGATAGCATGACCCATCTGGCTGAGCAATGGAGTTGGAATGTAGAGGTTCGATTAAACCATCGTCTGCCTTAACCACAGTGACAACCTCAATCTTTTACCTCAGTCAGCAAAGCATAAGAAATGGATGGTGTCCCAGCTGCCCTGGTGTTGTCCCTCTCAGAAACCCTGTCTTCTGCTCTGCACTTAAAATCCCACAATCTGAGGTCTTTGCAATTATGTCATAAAGTTAACCACAGCTGACTTTTGCTAACTGAGCTTATAGTTTCTTGCTGTGCTACTTTTGTGATTCAAAATGCTTTTCCATAAACAAACAATTCTGTAAATAAATAAAAAAATAGATGCTTTTATATATATATATATATATATATGTTAGGGGTGGACATACATTTTTTTTTATCTAGATTCATCTAGATTAAAATGGCTCATTTGAATTCTGCCAAAGGCATTCAGAATATGTGTGCTACCCAAATAATGACTAAAAGTAAAGTCCTATTCGGACGGGACTAGTTTTACAGGGGGTCATTAAAGAATGTTTTGTTTCACAGACGTACTTGGTGATTTTAATCCCATCTGAATCTGCCATGTCTGTGTTTTTCTCTCACAACCTCTGTGATAATTCTAGAGTCCAAATCTGGTGTTTGTGATATTATTTTTCACATCGCGTTTCCTTGTATGTTTTAGCCAACGCAATATGCTGTAGATGCTATAGTACAAGCCAAAAGTTTGGAAACACCTTCTCATTCAATGTGTTTCCTTTATTTTCATGACCATTTACATTGGTAGATTCTCACTGAAAGAATCAAAACTATGAATGAACACATGTGGAGTTATCTACTCAACAAAAAAAACTGAAAACATCTTTTATATTCTAGTTTCTTCAAAATAGCCACCCTTTGGTCTGATTACTGCTTTGCACACTCTTGGCATTCTCTCGCTGAGCTTCAAGAGGTAGTCCTCTGAAAAGGTTTTCCAACAGAGGTGTTTAGCACGTGTTGGCCCCTTTGCCTTCACTCTGTGGTCCAGCTCACCCCAAACCATCTCGATTGGTTTACGCAGCCTGGAGGTGTGTTTGGGGTCATTGTCCTGTTAAAAAATAAATGATCGTCCAAATAAACACAAATCGAATGGGATGGCATATCGCTGCAGGATGCTGTAGCCATGCTGGTTCAGTGTGCCTTCAATTTTGAATAAATCCCCAATAGTGTAACCAGCAAAACACTCCCCCACACCATCACACCTCATCCTCCATGCTTCCCAGTAGGAACCAGGCATGTGGAATCCATCTTTTTACCTTTTCTGCGTCTCACAAAGACACGACAGTTGGAACCAAAGATCTCAAATTTGGATTCATCAGACCAAAGCACAGATTTTCACTGGTCTAATGTCCATTCCTTGTGTTTTTTGGCCCAAACAAATCTCTTCTGCTTGTTGCCTCTCCTTAGCAATGGTCTCCTGGCAGCTATTTGACCATGGCCTGATTCACGCAGTCTCCTCTTAACAGTTGATCTAGAGATGGGTCTGCTTCTAGAACTCTGTGTGGCATTTATCTGGTCTTTGATCTGTTAATTTGCGATTTCTGAGGCTGGTGACTTGGATGAGCTTGTCTTCAGAAGCAGAGGTTACTCTTGGTCTTCCTTTCCTGGGTCGGTCCTCATGTGTGCCAGTTTCGTTGTAGTGCTTGATGGTTTTTGCTACTCCACTTGGGGACACAATAAAAGTTTTTGCAATTTTCCGGACTGACTGACCCTGATTAACCCCTGATAAGGCTCACCTGTGAAGTGAAAACCATTTCAGATGACTACCTCTTGAAGCTCATCGAGAGAGTGCCAAGAGTGTGCAAAGCAGTAATTAGAGCAAGGGGTGGCTATTTTGAAGAAACTAGAATATAAAAGATGTTTTCAGTTATTTCATCTTTTTTTGTTAAGCACATAACTCCACATGTGTTCATTCATAGTTTTGATGCCTTCAGTGAGAATCTACCAATGTAAATGATCATGAAATAATCAAATTTCTGGCCTGTACTGTATAAAATAAATAAATACAAATAAAGAGCCAGATCACGTAAACTGTTAAGACTGGCTATTGTAATATCAGTATCAGGTTCACGTTCATTTCTGCACTCGGTTACGTACGTTTTAATTATCAAAATTACACATGGGCAACAGGTGATAAGAATTGAATCTCAGAAAACTAGTCCCATCCGAATAGGGCTACAGTGCAATTCGGCTAGGTATACATCTGCACTAAAATGTCAAGGTGAAAGTCATGATAGCTTGCGTAGTATAGACCCAGCTCCCAACACAACTTTGAGAATAGATTAATGGTTATATTTTCTTTTTATCACGTGATAAGAGTCTCCTGTTAACGCCGTTAACAGCCCACCACACCGATTATGAGTGAATTATGAATTAATTAATTTTGGGGCGTCTCCCTTAAAGGGTTACTCCACCCCAAAATGAAACTTTCGTCATTAATCACTTACTCCCATGTCGTTCCAAACCTGTAAAGAATCCAATTTAAGATATTTTGGATTAAAATTGGGATGCTTGACTCTCAAGGTCCAGAAATATATAAAAGTCATTGTCAGAATACTACATCTGCCATCAATGGTTCAATCTGAATTTTATAAAGGGATGAGAATACTTTTTGTATGCAAAGAAAATAATAATGGCTTTATTCAAACAATTCAACTTGTTCAAGTAATGCTATTTTGGAGAGTAACCGCTGAACGCAAACTGCACTCTCTCTTCTGTGTCAACCGTGCCACAACGATATTCGGTTTTCATTCAAATCAAAGTGTAAATACACATAGAAATGTGTTATTGTGTTGTGGCTGACACAGAACTGCGTACACCATTCGTGTCCAGCAAATACTATCTAAAATGCTGCTACAGTGATGCGAAGAGACACAGAGGAGACAAATTGTAGTCATTATTTTTATTTTCTTTGCGTGCAAAAAATATTCTCGTTGCTTTAAAAAAACTGATGGTAGTTGAACCAGGTTGATGATGTCTTTCATACTTTTCTGGACCTTGACAGTGTTATTTACTTGGCAGTCAGTGGGACAGTCACAAGCCTCCTGATTTTCATTCAAAATATCTTAAATTGTGCTCAGAGAATGAACAAAGCTTATATGGGATCGACATGGAAGTGATTAATGACAAAATTTTATTTTGGGGTGGATTGACCCTTTAACTCAAAAAATGTATTGGTCATTTTCTGTCAGGACTTTATCCAGTCATTTTATAGACATTTCCATTAAACCTAAAAAATTATGCAACAAAGTACAAAAAGGTGGATAAAACACCTGTGAACCAACTCCTTCATAATTAGTACATTACTTTTACTAATTTTTTTATAGTGTATATGATGGGGTTTCTTTTACTCCCTATTTGGATTTCCAATACAGCATGAACATTCTGCTAGTTATCTGCTTTTGTGTTCCATAAAAAAAACGAATGGGAATAGGTAGATAATGAGTTTCACTAAAATATTTTGGCAACTGCTGGATCATCTCTGTAATCAAAGAAAAACAGCTTTTTGAAAAAGCAGTTTAAACAATCACATTTTCAACGGTTAACATTATCAAAGTCAGATTGTATGTATTCGAGCTATCTGGGTCCTTGTATGCTCTCATCATTGCACAACATTCTTTAAAATACTATGAAGGCCTGTCATTGTACTTTTAGAGGCTTTACCCCACAGAGGTGGTTGGAGAAGTAAAGGTGCTGACAGATAGATGGCACATGATCCATTTCCTCCTGCGCCACAGAGATGCATTAGATATTCTTTTTCCAAGAACCCAGCATCCAATCTCACCAGGTGATTTATTTCAATAATCCACTAACTTCATAACAGAGCAGGAAGCATCTTCTTTAACGGCTGTGTGGTCCTGTAGAAGAATATTATGTATGATATTAAAAATACTTTGACAGATGTACTTATTTTGAGTTATAAGAAACAGACAGGGGAAAATTAAGAATGATTTCTACAAGATACCACTCATAAGCTCAACCACAAAACGATAATTTATGTTATGCTACTGTTTCCTTGACAAGTGCAAATTGCTAGTGCTCATCTTCTCATTCTGAATTTTTTTAACAGGAAGATAACATTTTGATTATTTATTTTCCTTTTGAAATGCTAAATAAATCAATGGGTCAACGTTTGGCTGGTAAGTTTTGGCAGTTACCCTGCCAGCTGATGCTATAAGTATACCATTAGGCAACCAAACAGCCTATTTTTGTAAAGCAGCCATGGTTACTTTTTCAAATATTTAATTATATTAATGTTTTCTTAGTGTCTACATCTATTAAAAGCATGGACCTCATTTTTGTGTATTTTTTATATAGTGGGGTTCTCCAAAACTTGCCCTGGAGGTCCAGTGCATTGCAGAGTTTAGCTTCAACCCTGATTAAACTCACCTAACTGTGGTTTTCTAATGATCCTGAAAACTGATTAGCATGCTCAGGTGTGTTTGATTAGGGTAAGAGCTCTACAGGAAAGTGGATCTCATGGGCCAGATTTGTGAATATTTTATTTTTGATTTGGTTTGTTTATATAAACTATGTTTACATGCATATGATTTTGTAGTCAAACATAATAATGTATTATTATTATTATTATTATTATTATTATTATTATTATTTAAACGTATATATTTTTTAATAATTACATTGCATGACAGGTCACGTGATGCAAACATGGCGATGCCATTTTTGAAGGGTTAGGCTACTGGGTGCATCTATTAAACTTATTAAACTCTTTAGACAAAATACATAAATAAAAATATAATTATCTTGATCAAGTGTAGCAGTCGTTATATATAGTAGCTAGTGCATTACAGGAACCATAAGACTGGTGTTCCCTTTTTCACTTTTTTTGTGTTGATGAGAAGAACTATAACGCTGGTGGTCTTCTGTTGACATGACATGATCTGCATTCACGCTTACTGTGGACTATAGAGGAGGAGAGGGGGCTGGACAGGGAGGGTGAGAATGAGAGCCTATCTTCCCCTGTGCACTTTGCAGTCAGTCTGGAAGGGGAGGGGGGAAGGAGGGGGCAGCGTTAGCTGCTGGATCGCTTATCTGAGATCTCAAAGTCCGCCTTTCACCCGTGCGCTCTCCCCTCTCCGCGGACCTGCCATGGATGTTACTCCTGGATGTGCATTCTTCATAATTTTCCTTCACTTTCAGCACGCGGATACCCTTTACATCGCCAACAGTATAGGTACGTGGAGATGTTTTTATTGTCAGTTCTGATCACGGTTACTTTATGCAGGAGATACGGATCCGTTCGGATGTTGAGCGTTATGAAGCAGCAACTCAGTTTCTCTGTTTCATCAACTTGTACTTTTATAGAGATGAATGAGTTTTCAGAGTAAAATAATTTTATTGTCAGTGACGTTTTCACTGAATTCGAGTGTCTGGAAGTTTTCATGGCAAATAAACTACAAGATCTCTAACTTTTGTCACAGTAAAAAGAACGTCATGATACAGTAGGCTATATACATTTTATTATAATGACCAACTTACCGTTGATAGTGAAACTAAAAGGAAGAGCAAAAATCCATGCGACCTGTCAATAATGGAAAACAGCTGATGGATCTTGTGTCTCCTGCTTGAAATAACTGTCGCAAAATGCCGACACTGCCTAGATGAGTACACAGGAGTAAATTATACAGAAGAACCATGCACATTATTTTACTGTCAAATTAGAAAAGACAAATCATATTAGCGTTGACTTTGCTGTAAGCTGCTCTTTCCTGACGAAGTGAAGGACACTTATGCATAGGATGCATAAACAGAGCAGCCAAATGTGTTGCTGCTTCTCTCATCAGTATGATAGGAATGCATGACACACTGTTTGGGAGAATAGGGTAAGATGTGTCGCCCCCTTGATCTACAAAAATGCACAGTTCTGTCCTGTGACCATATAGATAGGTTGCCTATTATTGAATAGTTGCCTGTGATTGATAATATGCAGATTAGAAAATGTTTATTTATTTATTTGCATGTTAAATTAGAAATGTAAGGAAAATCTATGCGAATCAAAGAAGCATATGCATTTTGGAGAACTGACAATTATTTTTATTTGATTTTGTTTTATTCATTTTTATTGTTTTATTTTATTTATTTTTTTATTTTGCTTTGGGGTAAGTTGTGCCAAGTAGTAGCGATTGTGAGTTTGTCATCATTTCTTTTTTTTTCTTTTTCTAAAAATATTTTTTTCCTTTGAAAGTAATTTTATCACCCACTTAAAAAAATAAACATGTAAATAACATTTTTCTGTCCCTATGATAAGAGTGATAGATGACATTGTGAAATATATCTTAGATATATAAGATTTATATAAGCATAAGGTGACACAACTTATATAGATTTTTTCTACTTTTAATAAGACAAGTCTTTACATCTGTAACTTTTCAAAGCTGTCATTTGAAATATTGGCTGTGTTTGGACAGCTGTACTGTCTGCATAATGTAAGTCTTGCAGTTGATTTAGAGATTGGTGGAGTTTTGACTGTTGCTGGAAGCTTCTGGTGTGCACTGTGAAAGCTATTGACTTTGTGTTTGAGTGCAAGCACAATGTGTGTAACTGTGTCCATGCCCCTGGCAGATTCCCTGCAGCATGTCCTGAGGGAGTACGGGCTAGTGAGGCCATTGAGCGTGGATGCAGACGGACGCTTCCTCTCCCACGCCGTCTCTGCCAGCCGGCTGAGTGGGCAGGGGTCCCACCAGCGCAAGAGAAGGCAGGCCAACCAGCATGGAGAGAACTCAGAGCAGGACCACCTGAGGCACAAGGAGACACTCTTTTACAATGTCACTGTTTTCGGACAGGAGTTTCACCTTCGCCTCAGGCTAAATTCCAGGCTCGTGGCCCCTGGAGCCAAAGTGGAGTGGTTTGAGGATGATAACCAAACGCACTCTGAGCCCTTGTTTCCCAGTGACTGCTTGTATGTTGGTTATATTACCAACGTGCAGGATACATCAGTGGCTATCAGCAATTGCGATGGCCTGGTAAGTTATTTGCTCACTTACATAAAGCATTACTGCATGGTCAGTTTGTCCAGTGCATTGTGAGTTAATGATATGATAGTTATTTTTTAAAACATTAAAAAAGGCAATTTACCCTTAAGGTTAGGGTTGTGTATTGTTTGGTCAGTTAAAAAAGTAATAGAAGTCTATGGAAAGTCCCCACAATTCACACAAGCAATCGTTGTTTGTAAAGTGAGGACATTTTGGCTGGACCCAAAGGTTCAAGACTTGGTATTAGGGATCAGGTTATAATTGTTAAAAGGTTAGGTTTAGGCTAGGGGTGTCAAATTTACTTTCCGGCTCTTTGAAATGCGCAGAAAAATGTTGAGGAAAAGCACAGAGTTATGTCTTCTTTGAAAAAAAGCTGTCTGGAGCATGTACAAACTGATATTAATCTTTAATAAGGCTGTCAAAACTTAGAGCAAACAAAACAACTGCTGTACAATGGCGTCCGAAAAAATTATGTCAAGGTCAAACTCTGTTTAAATATTGCATTTCTAGGGTTAGTTCAGGTTGTAAAATATGTTTTGTTACACATCAAAAAAAGTAGTGAAATAAATTATAAAGTAGTTTTATAACTGAATATATTTTACTATTTAGTATTTCATGATGTTTGCAAGAAAAAACTTTTCTTAACATAATGATTAAGATTATACTAGTAAGTATTTAAGAAAAACATTTATTTGATGGTTATATGCATTTCTAAGGACTTGTTTTTAGATTAAAAAAATTCAGTCACTCATGTAAAAATAGAGCGCTGTGTTGTAATCGATTGTTTCAGTGTGGTAATGATTCAGATCAGTTGTATGCTGTCTCAACTGCTGTGTTGGAATGCAATTTAGCAACTTGTTACTGGGTGTAAGAACTTTTTATACTGGATGTCCGCCAGAGGTCCTTTCTGCCGGAATTCTGTGCATTTTTGTGTACTGACTGGCAAAGTTAAGGCTATTGAAAGAATGTTGCAGGTCAATGTATTGACATCCCAAAAAAGTGCTGTACCTTGTGTTACCTAATAACAGAGGGATGACTTAAGTATTTGTTACCATTTTCCGCCGTCAAACATTTCTCTTCACAAATCACCCTTGAGAAAGCTATTCAGCCTTGGCAGTTGTTCATGAATTAGAGATCAACATACACATTATTCATGTGTTTATATCTTGGATGAAATTGAAAGAATTCTGATGCCCTTTAGTGGTTTGAATGTGGTAGAGATGGGTTGAAAAACGATTCTTTATTCAAGCGCAGTTCAGCTTGGGTTCTTAAACATGGCAATGTTACCAAACCACTTTTATCTAAGAACACAAAATATCTGTCCTCAATGGCTTCATATCAAGTGCGCAACAGGGCATTTGAGTAACCCAGTGGTCATTTTATGATTTGAAAGTGTTCTAGTACCCAATGTTTTACTTCACTACCACTACCCAAAGACATAGACTTGCGTTAGACATAGAATTCTTTTTTTTTTTTTTTTTTGTGTACAAAGTCCTTAAACTCAAACGTACACAGCCCCAGACATGCAGGAAAAAATAATAGGCTAAATTGTGTGCACAATTGACTATTTTGTTCCGTCCATTAGCAAATCAAGGGAACAAAATAGTCATTGTATGCACATTTTAGTAAATTCAAATAAACTAAACCTTACGCCTCCAGGGGTTATTAAAGTGTACTGTAATTGTATTGACAAAAGAAAGTTTTAGCCAATGTTTACTCTCCTTCATTTTTTGGTTGAAATATCCCATTAAGGATTTCATGGACACTGAAAAATCCTGAAAATAAACAAAAAGCTTGTAGATTGAAAAGAAACTGGCTTTGAGAATAGAGGACGCAGTCTCAGTGAAGGATACATTAGCTCTCAACTGTCTGTACTTGTAACTTTGTGGCGTTCCTCACGCGGAAAGTGCTACATTTCTGCATCTGGAGCACGTGGAGTTTACAGCATGTCTGGGCAGCACTGGAAAACACTCTGGAGTGACCTCACAAGTACAAGCCCCTGCTCTTCCGTCACTGCAGGCTGGGAGGCGGGGTAACAGTAGCCCCGCAGTGAACTCACAGACACGTACAGCAACACAGGAGAGCAGGGCCTGGCTTTTAGTCGATGTAGAGTGGATTTCTGGATTATTCCATTTAACACACAGGGTTGTCACTCCAGAGACAGAATCTGGAGGGAAACAGTCACCTTTTTAGATTCCTCATGAAAAAATAAAAAGAATGTAATGTTGCATTTGGGGCGAACTTCCCTTCCCTTAAGCGAAATGCAGTCTAATTCAGCAGATCCGCTTTGCACCGGTAATTGTTTTATTCTTAGACATTTTTTTTGTGCATTCAGGGCCGATTTCACTAAAGTTTTGCCAATTTTGCATTTGTTATTTCAGCACAAAAACTTTGTTTATAAAGCTAAGCAGTATTTGCCATGTGTGGTTAACACTGTATTATTTGTGCAAGAGAAAAGTAGGCTTTAAACAGAATTTTATTAAAAAGTGATGTCACTGTGGTTCAATCCTTTATGAAATCAAGTGTTCAATACATGCCAATAGCAAATAAGTCGAAATACTCTCAGTATTTGACAAAGTGTCGTTCTCAATGACACATTCAAAAGCATGCAACCACACAACCTTACTGTTCTGATGCACACAGCATATTCAATTCCATTCATATTTAATGTCTGTACCCCCCAGTTGCGCACAGACAAACACACATGCCTAATTCTTACATAATAAGAGTTTGTGGAAGAAGAGAATTATGTAATTCCAGGGGCTAAAACCCTAGAGATTAAGGTAGACTGACCTTTATTAAATAACAGATAATTATATGGATGTTTGCATTACAACTATCCTAATTCTCCTAATTGTAGCAGACCTAAGTCAAGAACAAAGGATAGCCCTAACTCTAACCCTTAGTCTAGCAAAACCATGGTTAATTTGTAGTTACCATGGTTTAAAGGGTTAGTTAACCAAAAAATTAAAATTTTAATTACTTACCGTCATGTCGTTCCAAACCCATAAGACCGTTCATCTTCGGAACACAAATTAAGATATTTTTGATGATATCGGAGAGCCATCTGACCCTCCATAAGCACCAATTCAACTAAAATGATCCCAAATCCAGAAATGTAGCAAAAACATCAGTAATGTGACATCGGTGTATCAACCTCACTTTTGCTATTTTACGCAAATAAAACAAAAATAAAAGAATTTACTCTTCTCCCGTGACTTACGTCTTCCGCCATTTTAGAGTATCTCAGTGTGCCACATACCCAAGCTTTGCTGTCTATGGAGGGTGAGATGACTCTCTGATATCTTCAGAAATATCTTAATTGTGTTCCAAAGATGAACGAAGGTCTTATGGGTTTGGAACGTGACGGAACAATTAAATTTTGCATCATGATCTATATATAAATATTTATCCTTATTTTACAGTGTAGTTTTATAGCATCATCATATTATAACATACATGTATCACAAATTTCACCTATTGTCAGGAGGAGTTCATCCTGATCCTGGAAATCTACATTCCTGCTGTTTAGTCTAAACCTGATCACAATTTTTAAGGAAGACCATCGGGTGTTTGTTTATAGTTGTAACTAAATTCTGCAGAAAGGATTATCTCTAGAACCAGAAAGGTCACACACCCTTTTTGCCCTTGAGCAAAGCGCTTAACCTCTGTCTACTGGGAGTGCAGTTAGCATAAAAAGACCCTTATTTTAGACTCTTAAGCATTCTTTCTAGAACAAAATATTCTGACAACAGCCATAAGGAGGCTATTGTGATAACATTTTTATGTGCACAATTGCACAATTCCACAAACCTTTTGTATCAATCTATAATTGGTCCCAAACATTGGTATTGGCATTGGTATCAGTGACTCATTTTAACCATTTTCATTTGTACTCTATATTAACCCTTTCTTACCTAATCCCAGCTATGACTGCAAAGAATGTGTTTAAATGCTTTGCACAATATTATAGACCAGAAATAATACATCTATGCTGCTTTCAAAAATGTCTTCCAGTCAGATGTTATGCAGAAACATCTGAACCTGATGTGACTTGATGCTCCAGTATTCGGACAGTCTGTCTCAACCACTCGTTAACCAGATGGTCCATAAACATAATGACCATTTGGCTTTGTTTTTCATGTGTTACAATTAGAACCAGGGTATGCGAATAGCTGAACGTTGACGTGTGTAACCGCTATGGCACCAAACGGAGTAACAATTTTTTAAAGGGCTGTTCAAACAAAGAACTATAACCGAGAAGTTATAACCAAATAATCATTCTATTTATATGAGGGAATTGGTGCATATGAAGTCTATATCATAGCTATAGATAACAATATAGAGGAACAATACTGTTGGATGCACTTTCAGAATGCCTTTTTATTTTTTGCCATCAGATGAACTATAAGAAACACTGACAGCCAACTAGAATCCATTCATACTTTAAAGAGTTTGAAAATTAGCTGACAATGTAACTGCAATGAATACAATGTTAGTGCCCATGTGGATAACTAATTTAGTTAACATTTTGGTTGTCTTGATAGTTAAAGATCTTGGTGTGAACAGGCCTTAAAATCAGCATGAAATCAAAATGTACTTTGTTTGCACTTACTAGTGCCATGGTGAACAATGGTTATTAGTTGCTTATTAGTATGCCATTTATTAACATATTGTCTCTTTATTAGTACTTATAAAGCACATATTCTGAATGACCATATTCTACAGGCTTAATCCTACCCAATATAATAACTTAAAAAACTCCTTACCAACAAAATAATGAGGAGCAAATGACAAGCTTATTGAGGCACGATTCATAGGTTATGGCTTGATAATAGCCAGAATTGGACCTTAAAAATTAAGTGTGACCAAAAATTCTTAATATTTGGTCAAAATCATAAAAATTGCATTCCCTTTAGAATGTTAGAAAGTTTGATGGCTTGGGAAGGACTTCCTTCTCCACTTCCCTCCACCCGTCAATCCACTGTGACCAAGAGATGGCTAGGAGTTGCACTAAAATCAAACACTGCCCTAATCTGAATTGGATGTGGCTTTATGTTCCAGAATTTGGTCATAATCTGTCTCTCAACCCCTTGTCAACCAGATTGTCCATAAAAATAAAAACCATTTGGCTTTGTTTTTCATGAGTTAAAATTAGAACCAGGGTATCTGAATAGCTGGATGTTGACATGTGTAACTGCTATGCTACCGTACAGAATCCAAGTTTTCTAAAGGGTAGTTTACATTAAGGACTATATCCAGTTTACATTTAGTCTTTTAGCAGATGCTTTTATTTTCGACTTAAAAAATGAGAACAGCTAAAGCAATCAAAATCAACAAAAGATCAATGATATGCAAGTGCTTTAACAAGTCTGTTATTGTAAAGCCATAGGCGTTCCTGGTCTGTGTTTTGTTGTGTTCATGTGCCTGTGTTTATGTTTACCTTTTGTCTCCCATGTGCTCTCTCTCATTTGTAACCCCGCCTTCCTCGTCAGTGTTCATTCTTCCCCAGCTGTGTCTGTCCAGGTGTCACGTATTATTCTCTGTATAAATTCACTCCCCATGTCTTTGTCCGTTGTTAAAGTTACCCAGAGTGTTGTTGTTGTGTTTGTCTGTGTTGGTCGCTGCCTCGTCAGCTTTGTTTTTCATTCGTGTTTGATTTAATAAATGTCAAATTCTGAAGTTCCTGGTTTCCAAGCCTCTCTGTTCATGCTGAAAGGTGCGGCCGCGACAACACCTCAGCGACACATTGTGACAGTTATAGTTTAACATAGTACATGTAGCAAGGTGTTTTCATAGATAGAACAAAAGAAAACAGATAAAATAGAAAAGTTTACTTCTGTTTCCTTGACGTTTTATTTGTTTGCAATCATTTCTAGTCTCATAGTGAACAATTATTCACTGCAATTTAATACACAAAAAAAAAACCCTTCATAATATTTAGTCAAAATCAGAAAATTAATACTTTTTCTTCTCTGTTGACATTTGATGGCTTGGGCAGAACATTCTTGTCCACTTCCCTCCACGGGGGGTTTGAGGTAGAGATGGCTAGGATGTGCCATAAAATTTCCATTTTCAATATTAGAAGATAAATAAAAAAGAAAAGTCAGCCACAACCGGTTAAAAGGCTTCCCAAACAACAGTATCAAAAATCCCACCCCCCAACTCGTTCCATTGGTAAATCAAATGTTGTTTGCTCAAGCAAAAACAGCAAAGATTTTAAAGTGCCAAAAAAAGAGAGAGAAAAAAAGTTAAACTTCTGGTAAAACAGCCTATAAATCGGCTGTTGAAAAGTCAAGCAGGAAAAATTAATTAGAAAATCAAAACAAAAGACAACACAAGGTATGAAAACTGAAAGGTTAATATCCCTCCACTAAAAGTGCAGGTAACCAAAACATCCCAAAAATCATAAAGCCATTATTACAGTAATCATGTGGTTTAATCTAAAGGTACGTTCACATCATAATGTAATTACTGCAATTACGAGATACCAATTTGTAAAAAGCATTCACATTCTTGTAGAACCCATTAAGTCAACTTGTGAACTGGAGGCTTTTAAACCATATCACTATAAACCCAGTTTCTATTTGCAACTGCAATCTGAACAAGGTGAGCAACAACCTCACAGTGTCCTCGCTGACATGTTCATGTGCTTTCTACAGCAGAGGATGGAGCTCAGAGCTTATTGGTGCAGAACCTGTCATGGAGCTCAGTAGGGCAGTTGCGCGCTGTGAGGTCTGAACCCCTGCTAAGTGTGAAGTGAGTGGGAGGTTTACCATGAGCTTGTGCCTCAGTTCTCCAGCAGGGGCACAAGCTGTTGCTGTGGCTAAAGCTAGTTTGTAGCAGGAAGCCTGAAATTAGCAGGATCCTCCTACTCAATGAGGCTTAGCACAGTATATAAGGGGATTATTTGGGCTAGAGAATAGTTGTGTCTTTAAAAGTGAAATGTGATATTTTAATATTCTTTCTCCTATCCCAGATTAATCTGCTATAAGAAAGCCATTGAATGGAAGAAAGTGTAAAATGTCAAGGAAAGTGTAAACATCGTAACTCTGTGTTGCTTTCAAAACATTGCTTCTTTGTTTGAGTCTTGTTTGTTTGATTTGCCCAGGTTGACATAGCAACATCATCTCAACCAATGGTGTGAGTTTGGGGGCAGGACTACCTGTCTAGTTGACCAACAGAATCCGGGGAGTGTTGTAGGAAACTTGTTGGTAACAATAATTATTTTTGCAATTCCATTTGGTGACCCAATTTCCTCTGACATTTCATTCATAGTGAAGGGAAACCTTGTGAAGTGATTTTTACAAATGTATTCCACTGCTGAGATATGAGATGGCTTGTTTTATTCTTTTGTAATTACAACATCATCTCATCAGGGAGTACAGAAACATCTGGAAAACTGAATGTAAATGAAAAGCTCAATTTATGTAAACAAGCCTCCATTTTCTCATTAGTCAGATTGCTGCTTGTTTGGCCTCTTGACTCAAGTCACCCACACATGCATAGATGTTTGTGTAACTTTGTTAGCGATATGTCACAATGGTTGACTAGTCATCCAACAATGACTATTGAGGTCAACTAGATAATCCAGATTTCTTCCTGTACATTTTCAGCCATGAGATATTAATTAGTGTTTTAATTAATACTTTTGTCTTGCACTGCAAAATTATGTTAAAGGTTAAAATCATATTTTTTTTTTAACAGTGCCTGTTTGCTTACTGTAAATTATATAATTTATTTAATTTAAAATTACATATACTTTTAGTTATGTTTGACAGTTTTTTACAGGAACTATTTTAGTTAAGATTTATATTTAATTTTATTTTTGTTAAAGCAACCACTACTATAGTCGTAATGTACAAATTCACACACTTTGGCCATTGTGCTCAATTTTAAAACCTTTCTGTTCCTTTTTCTAGCTGACATTGAACACTGGAAGTAAAAGTCCCATTGACTTTCTTTACAGAGAACTTCTATAGCATAAATCTTTTACAAAGACCTACCATGACATCAGTGCTTAAGTGATATATTGTTCAGCTGTATAATAGACAAATTTCTGTTAAAGAACATTGCCTTATATTCTCAAATCAGAAGTTGCCGTTACCATAGAAACCCTGCAAAAAAGCTCATAAGTGAACTCCCACTCCCATTAAGAACTCCGAATGATTTAATCCAATCTCCTAATTTCTCAAAACATTACTTTTTTCAATAAATGTTATATTCATAATGCATGTCAGTAACTCAGAACCTTTAGTTTTTTTGTAAATTATTTTTAGATCGTAAAAAAACTGTTACATTACCTTTCCCAGTGCTTCATAAACTGCATTATTCTTTGTTTCATTCTATTGTACATGGCTTTCTTTACACTGAATAAAAAAAATAAAAAATAAAAATAGTCCCAACTGCAACTTGCATTTTGTGTTACTTGTGTGCATTTCTTTAATGGGACTCCAGCAGTCATCCTGTGTGCCAATAAAATCCTTTTTCTCCACCTTTGATGAAACTGAGTGTACATTACTCTGATTCAGGATCCGACCGATAGCCTTTAATCTTCTGAACACTCTCTTTTGATGTCAGGTTTGTTCAGTGTGGGAATAGGCAGCGTCATGAGAGCGGTGCACAAGCTTAGAGCTGAGAGTCTCAAGTGACCTCTGAGTTGTCTCAAATGAATTGAAAAATGTTCCAAATGAGAAACCGGTCGCTCTTTTTTTGGAGGGGCGCATCTGTCAGACTTAAGCAGAAGGCCTTGGTGGCACTTTGCGCTGTTGATGTGTGTGTGTGTTTGTGTGTCATCGTACCGTGGCGGCGGAGGATGAAAGGGGAGCACTAGTCAGGTGAGGTTGCTCCAGAAATCTCCTGGCACCTGTCGCCTGGGAATCTTTTGGAGTGCTTTGATGATGTCATTAACATTCCACCAGCAACACTCTCCAAAACATAAAGTGGCAGAGAAAAAAAAGAAAGAAACAGTTTGCAAATTCCAGAATGCACAGCTCAGTGTGCTAAAGTAAAGTAGAGCAGTTTAGAGGTACAAATGAAATCACTCTAGAGCTTTGGGCATGGGATTAACTGGGAGTTGCCTTCCAGATGACAGCTCTCATTTCTGGAATGGCCTCTGTGCTTTCATTGTGAACCTCGACTTAAGAGTCTTGTGCTGTGGCAGCTGTGAAAGAGAGAAGGAGAGTGGTCTGGTCTGCTTCAGAGAAGTCTCCTGATACCTTAAACACACGCCTCTCCTTCCTGTGGAGGGACTAACAGAGACTGGACTGACACATGTGTTCAGGGAGGATTGGAAAGGGAATTGTAAGCCAGATAAAGGAGTTCCTCCCTAAGGCTGTACTTACTTGAACTCACTTGTGAGAAGCTCATATCTGAATTCTTCAAATTATTGGATGACATCGAGATTTGGGTTTGTTGGTTCATGGAAACAAAGAGGTGTTTCCCTTATAACTCTGTTTCTTGCTCTCCCTCTGGCCCAGTTGTGCTGAATGTGTGCTACAGTGCTGTTTTAAAGTGATATTTCATGTCAGAGTTTCCAGCCGAGTTAACCGGCTTAGCACTGCAAAAGTCATTTTCTTCATCAGTATTTTTGTTTTGTTTTAAAGTTAACTTTACTTGAAAAGCAAAATTGCCTT
>JAUYWG010000059.1:8816995-8829349 GCA_034779775.1 Enteromius afrohamiltoni | reverse complement strand
TTGAGGCTGAGCAGTTCGTCCTTAGCATCTTTTCCCTCCGCTGTATGGTCAAACACCTCGCGGAACTGCCGGAGGAAGCTTTGGTAAGACGGGAAGGCCATGCGGCCTCCCATAAGGCTGTTACCCAGTCCAGGTCCTTACCGGAAAGCAGGGAGCAAATCAGGGAGATCTTGGTGTCATCATCGGTGAAGTAGGCTGCTTGGGACTTCATATAGATGTCACACTGAAGGAGGAATCCTCTGCATTTTCCCGGAGCCCCGTTGTATTTCTCCGGGAGCACAAGGCACACCGGGCTGGCGTGAGCAACCACGGCCGGGGGAGAGGCAGGAGAGTAATCTGGGCCGTGGTTGCGGCGGTGAGGGCCCGGATGGAGCTGACGAGTTCCGCTGTGAGCGATGTAAGCGTCTCCAGCTGTTGTCGGTGGGAGAGGAGCTCGGTAGCTTGACGGCTCACCTCGTCAATAACCTGCCGCATTGTCACGGGATCCTCTGATGGCGAAGTCTTCTGTTGCGAATCGCGGGAGTCGTGTGGATCCATCTTGCAACAATGTTTATTAGTCGCAATAGGCAATAGTCGGTACACAAGCAGACAGGTATATACAGGAAAGACAATACTTGTGGTCAAGGGACAGGCAGAAGGTCGGGACAGGCGGCAAAAGGCGGAAATCAAAGACTGGCGGAAATCAAACACGGGTAGACAAAAAGGTAGTAAACACTGGAAAACGCTCGGAAACGATAGCCGGGGCAAATCGAGACTTCGCGTCTGTCCTTGGCAAAAGTCCGAGCTTTTATGCAGTCCGGTTGGCGGGAAACAGGCGCGGGGAGCGCCGAGGTACGTGGGCGTAAAAGGTCCGGGTGGGAACGTTAGTATTCGGGCGAAGGTTCCCGCTGCCGTTGGCCGGAGAGGGCCACAGAGGAGCGATCCGTGACACTGGGTATAGATAGGCCAGCATGGCATTTGGTCACTCGTTTTGTTCTGAGAAGGCGAGAAGCATCTCAACCCAACGACTTATGACCTCACTCTACAACATCTGAGAGAGCCACCCTATAAAGCAGAGGTCAGCTTAGCTGGAACTTTTTCTTATCTGAGAATAAATAAGTGGAAAAAAAAAAAAAGGTCCTGGTCGTTAACGTTAGGGAAGTGTTATTTTCTGTAGGAGAAGGAACATTACGAAGACTGCAACTTACCCAAAGGGGAGGTTACATGTGGAGACACATCCTATGGACACACTAAAAAGGAAGTAATACATAGGGCGGGTTTCTTTGGTGTGCTCCACATTAGGGAACAACTACCCAGCTCATAAACAGGCAACACATCAGTTGTCTGTCTAGGAAAAACATTAGAAACAGGGCAGTGGATTAATACACATATCGTAAGGACCACCATAGGGATTCAGAACCTCCAGTACTCAAAAGATATTGACAAGTAATGGGTTCTTGCAGAGAGTTTCTCCACCAAACTCCACTATGCAAAGAGTGCTGGAACAATAGAAAGACAGTTCAGGAAGAACTGAATTGGACTCATTAGTTCACATTACCACCTCATAGAATCAAAAACACACCTTTCTATGGTTAAGGAAGCAGTCATTCCCTGGTTGAGTGCACTTGGGTGATGGAGCAACATATCCATGAGTACACCCACCAGTCCTAGAGAGTGCTCTTAGAAGCCAGTCAACAAGACAATTGAGAGTGTGACCAAACACCTCCTTAAGAGAGGATATTGTGTCTTTTGAGGTACTCTGTGAAGGTTTGTGGTACTGACTTGACATCAGACCTGGTGCTTAAAAGCATGAAGATGTAGAAGTCTGCATCCAAACCGACAGGGATGTTATATGACCCAAGACAGAAATAATTTATTTTTTACTGGCTGGTGAGCAAATATTTCTCCCTGGGTCACTCATTTCATGTCTACTTTGAAACCTAAGCAACCTGAGAACAAGCTGGTGGTGCAAGTGAGATGGCTTAACCACCAGTCCAGGCTCTGCTCTCAGAGTTCTCAATTGAAGCACGCAAGGGAAACTCTCACTATACCTGTCTGTGTATAGACAAGGAAAAAAACGCTGCTTGTGCCATAGATCCAACAACAATGATACTGAAAGATGAATGAAGTGCTGACCTCCAAAAAGACGCTGCATTGACTCCGAAGTACACTTTGAGTGAGCAAATGTCACATTCGCTTATTAAAGGGTAGTTCACACCAAAATGAAAATCTGTCATGTACTTACTTTTAATTACTTGTAATTACTTAACCTCATGGCGTTCACAACACAAATTAAGGGCTTCAACACAAAATCCAAGTGAAAATCCCGAAAGGAAAGTTTTTAGCAGCTATTGCTCCAGTCTTCAGTGTCACATGATCCTTCAGAAATCATCATAACATTGCTGATTTCTTATTGTTATCAATGTTGAAAATAGTTGTGCTGCTTAATATTTTCAAAATTCTTATAAAGTTCAAAAGAACAGCATTGATTTTTTTTTTTTATTAAAATTAATGACTTTACTTTCACTTTTTAAAAGCCATTTAGTCCATTGTTGCTGAATAAAAGTATTAATTTCTTTTAAAAATCAAATATTAGTGACCCCAAACCTCTTGAAGGTAATGTATATTTGCATGTATTGTTTTGTTTGTTGTTGTTTTTTCCTTTACATTCTGTAAATTTCATTTCTGCATTCCACATTGTGTTGATGAAGCTTGCTAAAAGAATTTAATTCTTTAATCAACTTTGAATGGTGCACAACCCTGACAGACATGAGCTTTGAGTGAAACTTGGATCAGTGGTGAGAGACAACAGCTTGTATTGTGGCGTTTTGTCTGTTTGTCTGGCTTGTAGGGAAACAGTACACACGTTTTGGATGCAGAAGGAAGTCGGATGGGAAGATGGTACACCGCACACTCTGTACCAACATACCCAAACCGCGTGCCATCAGTCGAGCCTGCAACCAGAAGGAGTGCTCAGAACCAATGTAAGCAAATGAGGTTCACTGTGTGGTCTTTTTAAAACCAATATCATACAGTAGTAGCATCTTAATGAGTGATGGATGATGGTGTAAGGGAATGTGTTGTGTATTTCAGCTGGGTTACAGGAGAATGGGAGGAGTGCAGTAAATCATGTGGTAAGACAGGTTCTCAGACTCGACCTGTGCGCTGTGTGAGACCTGAACTGGACGGTTCATACAAAGCCATCAATGCTAAGTACTGTAATGACGACCGGCCGGAAGGGCGACAACCCTGTAATCGCCAACTATGCCCTGCACAATGGAGAGCTGGTCCTTGGTCTCAGGTGAGTAAAAATGGTAACACTTTAGAATAGTTAACATTTTTTAACTATTAACTACAACTTCTCCCTCATTAAATTCTTAATTGGTTGCTTATTAATAGTTATTGAGACAATAATAGTTATTGTTATTGAGTTGTTAAGTTTAGGTATTGGGTGGGATTAGGAATGTAGAATAAGGCATTAATATTGTATGTGCTTAATTAGCACTAATAAATGGCTAATGTTCTAGTAATATGCATTCTAACAAGCAACTAATAGGTGGAACTAATAAAGTGTTATCGCATATCTTATTGGCCAGACAACAATGCATCCTTAAAAGAAAGAACAATTTTTTTTATGTTAATAGTTCACAATTGTTTCTTTATTATATTAAAACATTCCTTTGTTGCAACAACCTTAAAATATTACTCAATTTTTCATATAAAAAACACCTTAAAGGTGCTGTATGTATGATTGACACCGAGTGGTTGAACTAGGTATTGCAGTCCAAATTCAAAATACAGGATAGGGGTTTTTCACCCGGCCCCTCCTTCTCAGACTTGATGCACACTCAGGTTGCCATGATTGACGACACCAACAGGAACGAACGCACATGACAATGAATTAAATGAAATGCACTTTATTTTCTGCCAAGCAGGCAACCTGGAAGCCGAAACACTACTGACTAATCAATTCTATCTTGTTATTGCATTATATTCTGCTACCGTATATGTTTATATGTCCTGTATGTGCGTGCAGTGCTCAGTGACCTGTGGTAATGGGACTCAGGAGCGCCAGGTCATGTGCAGCACCCCTGATAATGCCATTGGCGCCTGTATGGACACCAAGCCTGAGAGCATCAAATCATGTCTGCTGGCACCGTGTCCAAGTGAGTGTCCGCTGAGACCTATAAAGTTCCTCAGAATTCACTTAACACTCTTTTAAAACTAAAATAGCACTAAATCCTCTCTTAACTCCTAGATGACAGAGGGAACTTCCTCATCCAATGGATCTCCAGAGCAGACCCTGAGTTCCCAGCTCCCAAGATCTCCTCAAGTAAACGGCCCATCTCCAATCATCAGCCTGCTGTGTGCTGCATGTCCGCTCTTATCTGGACCCTGCCTCTTTCTCTTATGCTATGGCTCTGTTACACTCTATCCTGACCGCTTCTCTGCCCCTCTCAGACTCTTAACTTTTCCTTCGTCTGAGGGAATTCTGTGGGCTGTTTCCTTTCTCTGCCCTTGTTCGCTCTGTACTTAGTCTTCTATAGAGCTGAGGGCCAAACACAGCCTAAAATTGCATTGAAAAAGGGCAGCAGATGCCTGTGCAGAAGGAGCCTTGTTTTAAGATGCCATGATGGTTGTGCTACGTCAGGTAATATGGATATGACTGTTGTAACGATTTCCAGGGTGAATCATTCAACAAACTCTATGAAACCAACTCCTCAGTGTGAGGGATTGGTCCGGTACTGTCGGTAACTGGAGCATTTTAGTCAACTCTGTCGATGAAATGCATATATAAGATGAACATAAATAATATATCACTAAAATGTGGGCCATAATTTTAATTTATTTTGACTGTTAAATGTCATGTATTTTTGTATATATTTTCTTGAAAAATGGTTTAGGAACCGAGTATATAGAAGGAAAAGCAACTTTTACTGTGCATTTCAGTATTTTTTACACATATGATGACATGAAAACACTAGAATGGTAAGATGGTGCACGCTTTAAAGCTCACCTTTTTATTTCTTAAAAATCTGTTTCGTGTCGTTGTTTGACTCCCTTTTCAAGGATCGGAAATACCTCATGCTTCTGTGTTTGTTTCCACTCACATCAGACATTTTTGCCTTATTTTAGGTAGAAGGGATGCAAGTTCACGTTTGCATGTCCACCAAATTTCAAACAGAGGCAGCTAAAGAAAAGAATGACAACAAAAACTGGATGTTTACAGCTAAGCAAGTGTAGACGGTTGCTGTTCCTCAGATATTTTGTTTTATATCATGGTATCTCACTGCTGTATGATTGTAAGTCTGTGGAAAGATGAAGCTATAGCGATGCAGACTATGTCTAAAGGCCTTTTTTAAAACTATACAGCAATTATGTGTATATATTAAATACATACTTAGCAATGGTAATAACATATTCAATGACTGTTAACTCTTACACCAGTAACAAAAGTAGTATATTGTATTTATCTATGTATTTTGACCTTACAGGCCATGTTTCCTTGCCTAAAAAGTAATTATTTGAGATACGTATACAGTATATCTCATGTTTAAAAGAGTATATAAGGTTACAATGATATTTTAAAGGATTATATAGTATTTGACTATGTGTGGGTGTGTGTGTGTGTGTGTGTTTGCATGTGAGGTCCTGCAGTTTTTTAATGGGAATGTCATTGTGTGGGAAATGTAATGTTCATTTGACTAACTGAAATAAATGTGACAGGGTCCAGGCTGAAAATCCTCCTTTATAAACACATGAGACTTCGATACAAGCTGTACATGGAAAAGCACTAACGGTAGCATTTGTTTAGACTGTTCTTCCAGTCTTTTTCTGGAATTACATATTCAAAGCACCTCACATCTGGACTTATTTGTAATTAAAACTAGTTTAAACCGATATCAAACGGGATGTTGAAGGCAGCGTTAGGCCTGTAGTCAGATCGTTGCTGAATGCTGGCCCCTGTGGGTCTTTTTTGTCACAGCTCTTTCATTGCAGAGCATAGCATTTCTCTACATTATGTATGGTTACATTACGTTGTTGTTTAAATGTAATTTTTTTTCATAATTATATTTCTCAAAGTTGTCTGTTTTTCAATGGATTTTGATGGTGTTGAGATGTTTTACCAAAGTGTTTACTAAACTGTGAATGATGTGACATTTCAAAGCAGTTTACATTGTGCTAAGAAAAGTTGTATGTGTTGTCTTGTACATGCTCTATATTTGACAGGATGTCTCTGTGTAACTAATGTGGTTTCTTGTCGGCTGTGTTTATGGGAATAAAGGGTCAAGTAATATACTGAATACTTAAATCCTCTGAATTTGTGATCTAGAATTTTGTCGCAATTTTGCTTAGGCTAACTTTATTTCCATTTCATGTTTTCCTAATTTCCTACTTTATATTCTTTAGATTTCATTGTTGTTTATTATATTATATTATACTTAGTATTTTCATATTTTATTTATTCTTTTACTTATTTTATATTTGGTGGTTTATTTTAATATTTCATCCCTTTTTTAATTATATTATTATTATATTATATTTCCAATTATAGTATTGGCATATAGTTTAACAGGGTCACACTGTTGCATGCTTATTTCATTTTCGTGTTTTATATATACTACTATTGATTTGAAGTACATAACTATCTGCCAGTCATGCATGCCTTTTGGATTTTCACATATTACTATTATTATTATTATTTTATATTAATTTTCTTTTCATTATTTCCCCTTACTTTATTAACATCACTAACTTCACACTGAGCATCCTGTTGGTTTATTTTTCAGGAACCCGCTGTAAAGGAGACAAGTCTGTGTTCTGTCGGATGGAGGTTCTCAGTAAGTACTGCTCCAACCCAGGCTACCGGCAGATGTGCTGCAAGTCCTGCAAAGAGGGCAACTACACCTCTGAATTTAACCTGACTAGACCCTGGATGTACACCGCTGTCACCCCCACCATAACTCCCACTTCAATAACTCGCATTCGCACGACACAGCTGTACAGGACCTCACAGAAGCCTGATATCACACCATCGGTCAGCAGATGGGGAAACATCAGCACTGAGCCCACATCTTGGGGCTACTCAACCACTGTAAATCCAATAACCCAAAAACCAGGAACCACAGTTGCATTTACCACTGATTCTGTCACTGTGCCCACTAAGCATCCAAGCACATTCGACTACGAAGAGGAAACAAGTGCCTGGAGTGAAGTCTCAGCCGAACTCTTCTCAGAATCTGAATCGTCAGAGTTCATCTCATCGTCTGCAGAGCCTTGGCCAACAATTTCACAATATACAAGCACACCTAATAAAAACATCGAGACAACTTTTTTGACAACGCTACAACCTAACATTACTGCAACAACAAGCACTCCTGCCATAATCAGTCTCCATCAGTCAGAAGACAAGAAGGAGAATAACTCCATCGACGTGTCGTACAGGATTGTCAATCCGAATGAGGTCACACTTAACCACTTTGTCCCTAGAAAGCGAGTGCCATTCCGTGAGAAAACGCATAATAAAAGAATTCAAGAGCTCCTTGCAGAGAAAAGACGACAAGACTTCCTGCTTCAAAGACTGAAACGAAAACCAGGAGACTGATACATTTCCTTTTCTTTATCCCTGTGGTATTTCGTAAGTGGTTTTACGGCCTCTACACTTTTTCTTGGCATTTGCAATATTTTTACAGGAAATAACCTCAGATGTCAGTCTTTCATGTAGTATCTGTTCAAGGCATCTGATCAGATAGAAAAATGACCCTAGTCAAGGCTTCTTCTTTTTTTCTTTTTGCAAGATGACATTGTCCCAGGGATTTATCACATTTACCACTTTAAAGCAGGGTCGTGAAGATCAGTTTAAGCTTTGATCAGGCACATACTGTATATGATTTTTCCAGCCCTCTATAATTGTTGTACATGATCCCTGTGAGATCGTGGGTATGAGTTTGTGAGGTCAGCAGTCAGACTGTAAAATACACATTCACAGTTTTGATCCCAGCGGTGCTGTTGATTGTATATACAAGCAGTGCAACAAAATTTTACTCCCCACCAGAACTTTGGCTGAGAATCATTTGTATTTGTGAAATAAATAAATCATCTGAAGGTGCTACAGAAATTGTACAATGCTAAAATTAGTCTTAGGTGGCAAAATTGTACAGTTTGAACCTGACTTAAAGCAAGGGTTTTTTTTTTTTTGTTTGTTTTTTTTAAGTTTTGCTGTTTCAAAGCACTCAAATGAAAGCTTGTTGAATGAAAAGATCCATGAATCATATGTTTGCCATATTCTCTAAGGAAAAAGGTCATGTCGTTAGTCATTGTCTAGATTTGTAAAGGTTTATTGACTTAAAACCAAATTAAATCAGCTTAACCTGGTTTTAGTTTTGGTCAGCTGGTGAGGCTGGCAGACCAGCTAAACCAGCTGAACACCATCCTGACTAGAATAAAAGACAAATTAGACCAGCCTAAAAAACTGGTTCAATGCTTTTTTTTTCCATCAGGAGAATGATGTTTCAACATTTGGTGTATCTTGTCAACTAAGTCAACTAATCATCCAACATATTTTAAATTGTGTTCTGAGAACGATCAAAGCTTTTATGGGTTTGGAGCGACACAGGGGATTAATGGCACATTAATGACAAAATGTTTATTTTGGGGTGGAGTAGCCCTTCAAAGATAACTGCTCCTTAAATCTTGATACTACAAACCTTATGTTGCAAAATCATACTTTTTCAGGGTCATAATGTGTTCAGAAATATTTAGATTCTGCTAAATTAACAAATGTAAAAGAGCTAGTTGGAGCATAATGGAATGTAAACTACTTCTAACTTGAGCAATATGCTGAATAAACAGCAAGATCGCAGCAGGCAAAAGTGTTGCAATGTTTACGTGGGGGAAAAAACGACATGGATGGACATAAGTGGGAACGGCCCGTTAGGATGACTGCTGTGGGATTGCTGGTCATCTCATGACATTTTGGAACAAAACATTAATTCTGTAACCACACGACTATTTCTTGCAAGCACTTACCTGGCTTCTCTTTTAATAAATGCACAGATCTGAATCCCTTCGTAAATGTTGTAAATATGAACTAGAATTTATTTTTTGTATTTATTGAAATGCCTGTGCTTTCTCCCAAAGCTGTTTGTGTTTATCAGACCACTTTGCGCTTTTTTGTGCATGCGGCATGAGTGACAATCCTACACATATCCAAGAGCCAGTACCTCGTATATCTCCTTCACGTTGTCAGAGCACTGTATTGAGAAATCAGTGTATTTTAAAAATGCAATAGACGTCTGCATTCTTCATTTATAGCCATCTGCATTCTTGATTCAAGGGGTACAAGTGGACATCTACATTTTGATTCATCACATTCTTCACTTAATAAAGCTGCAAATGAACTAACAGTGTTGGTCTCATTCCAGCTATGAACAAATGTGTGGAAACGTGATTTTAAGTAGAAACCATCACATGGCCACACGATGGCAGTGATTCTCTCTTTATAAGTAGTTTTTTCTTATTCTTTTTCTTTTTCCAGTCTGATGTGAGTACTCTTTATCTTTATCTATTTGTCTTGATCTGCATACATAAAATTACATTTAGGCTAGTTACATACAGATTAATTTAATTAGTGTATGAAAAACAAATTTTAACGTTTTTTAAATTATTATTATTTATATTTTGCTCTATATTTGCAGACAGCAGATGGCAGTTTAGTGTCATTTTGTCCTAACTACACTGATTTTACAGATTTCTTCCTATTATTGGCTGGTCAAGGTCTGAAAGTTGTTGTTTTCACCTTGTCATTAGACAAATGCCTGACTAAAATAAATTGCCTATTTTGTTCTGTAAAGTCAACGTGACTTTCCAAATTTCAATGCTGCTGACCCTAATAGATTTTAGATCCTATATTAGAAACATGCTTATATAAATAATTATGCTTGGTATAAGCACTATGAATATCACAGTAGTCACAGCATAGCCTACTGAAGTTAAACAATTAAACACTGAAATATTATCTCATTTTATAACCATAATGTTAACCATAAGCCAACATTGCAATTCACACAGATTAGCAATGTGTGTAATCAAGTGACCTTGTAATGGTGCACAATAACATTGCAGGCAGATCTGCACATGTTTATATGTCAATTTCCCCATGGCCTTTATATCACATGACTGTCTTATCTATGTAGAAAACACAAACAGGACAAAAATAAACCGTATCTACATATAGACAAAACTGTGGTCCCATAGCAAACACTAAACTGAAAGTATAAAAATGTATTTTCTGTATTTTTATATGGTGATGTTATTTATATCATGCAAAGCATATACAACCTAGTTTCCAGTAATGTTTGGCTTGATACCTTTGTGAATGAACGTATATGTACCCATTTGACATATATTATTGAATATTTGACACTTATTTCTACACAAAAACATAAGGTAACTGAATGTTATATTTACAATCATCTCTTACAAGATAAGAAAATATGAAGTATTGTCTATTAAAAAAGTTGATCACAGCAGCTTCCTGATTAGTATAACTGTATCGTTTATAAATAGTTAGAAATATGACCAAAAATTACAAAAGAGCAGACTGTTTATATTCTAAATCGTAGCTGCAACAAAGTACATAATTTCATATGTATCCTCCTTATGTTCATATATAACATCGACAGGAATGTTCTGACGTGCTTCCAGCTCCCATACAGTACGTACAAAATATTTAAAACAAACAAATCCATTCATGTCGCACCAATCAATATTTCATGCCTGTATTTCTTAGCACAGAGAGCAGCACTGAAACTTTAATGGTCACTCCATTGCGTGTCCTGCTGTGTAGAAGTTGACTTCGTCTTAAAAATTCCTGAATAATTCAGTTGCGGAAAAAAATCCTTTAAATCCTTGAGGCCTTATTCTGTCTCCCTTCAACCAACGCACACTTCTGCATGGTGGTGTTTTATATAACCACATTGTGTAAGAGTTACTTAAAATGAACCCTGAACAACTAGAAAACTAATGGTGTTTTTTATGGCAAATTGCTTTCTATGTTTATGTGAAGTAACATGCTGTTGTGTCATTTTTTGCTTTGTGTATCATTTTAGCTTTGAAATGCTGTGACCAAATCACATTCACATGTAGTTTGCTACACAAAGAATTAGACACTGGATATTTGCATGCTAAAATTAGACTCTTAAAACATAACCTCACAACCTCAAAATGTTAACAAAACATACACACTGAGCCACATCTTCTTTTATTGCTGGAAGGTGACTATTATAGACTGGCCCTAACATCTCAGTCATTTCTTCACTAACAACAATGGACTGACTTCAGTTTCTGGCCATGATTCTTCAGCAGAATGCATTTGAAGAAATATTTAATTACAACACTTGCTTTCCAATTGATCCTCTGCAGTGAATGGGTGCCATCAGAAGTCCAAAACAGCTGATAAAAACATCATGGTAATCCACAAATAATCAACTTAGCTTCAGAGGATCCATTGGTGAGCAAGTGAAGCAATGCGAAATTTCTCCTTATCTGTTCTGCTGAAGATACAAACTTATCTACATCTTGAGTAAACTATTCCTACAATGGTAGTGAAAGTAAACTGGCATTTGAAACCGTAGGTCCAGTTCTTTGGTGTCAGTGTTAAAATAAAATCTAAGCTTTATTTAGTTGCATTCTCTTAGTGAATTTTCACATCGCATTAAAATATATGCTAAAAGTTCACACATTAACTATGAACATGTTCAGAAACAGTAAATGTTCGAATACTTTGACTTCATTTATTTAAAATGTATTTTTTTTAAAATGTAAAATTTATTTAAAAACCTAAAGCTTTTTTGTAAAATTTTGTCCAAATTGAAGTGTTTACTAATAACAATTGACACAAGGTGGAGAGACGACGAAGCGTGCAAATTCAAATGCAGAGTGTTTATTGACAACAGGGCAAACACAGACAGGCTGGGTCATCAACGGCAATCAACAATGGCAGAGGCAAAGAGAGAGAGTAGTCAGTGTCCAGGCATGGGTCGGAAAAGAACGGCAAACAGAGTCCAAAAGGGAGAGGCAAAAGCAATAGTCCAAACGAGAGCAGGGGTCAGTAACAATAAATCCAGACAGGAAAACCAGGACACTAACGTACACGAATGAAAATACAGGACAGGTTGACAGTGCAATTTTTTATAGAGCCGAGTATCATCAGCTGACAGCTTTCCTCCTGCTCGATTGCGCTCATCCTGCTCGATTGCTCCTGCCTGTTAAGAGTTTGCTGTGAGTTTGTAGCGTGTGTTTGTAGCTCTGTAGCCTTGTTTTTCTGTCTGTTACTAGCTGCTGTTTATAGTGATAAATATACAACCTAACTGC
>JAUYWG010000059.1:8791814-8816895 GCA_034779775.1 Enteromius afrohamiltoni | reverse complement strand
CCTGTACTTATTAATGCATAAAAAATACTGATTATACTAATTAAATTTATTATATTTTTAAAAATTACAAAAAAAAATAAAAAAATAAATAAATAATAATAATAATGATAAAAATAAAAATATCATTTTTATTTTAATAAGTACAGGTCATATATATATATATGACCTGTACTTATTAATGCATAAAAAATACTGATTATACTAATTAAATTTATTATATTTTTAAAAATTACAAAAAAAAAAAAAAATATATATATATATATATGTATGTAAACTGGAAGTTGCTGCCAACTTTATTTCAGTGACATCTTTCTAGCTGAAACGGGATATTGAGTAGAGGGCATGATTTTATTTTTGTGCTACTCTCTGTCTCTCATTTATAGCAACTTAATGATCCAAGGGGTGTTTATATTCTTCTCAGGACATCAAACAGATGTCATCAGAGAAGGAATGTTGTTCCGAAGCAGAAGAAAATGTTCAGATTTTGATTAAAGATTTTGACTTTCTTTTTTTTTTTCTTTCTTTTTTTTTTAAATCAGCTGATTAACTTGCATGACATTCTAGACCAGGGGTGGGGAACCCTGGTCCTCAAGGGCCACAGTCCTATAAGTTTTTCATACAACCCTGCTTCACAACACCTGACTCAAATCAAATGGATCCAACAGCCAATGAAGTTCTGCACAATCACTAGTTAATTTGCATCAGGTGTGTTTGCACAAGGAAACATGGAAACCTTGCAGGACGAGGGCCAAGGTTCCCCACCCCTGTTCTAGGCTAATAATGTGCACTATTAAAGTAAACAGTAAATAATCAATATTGTGTATTATCATGTATTATAAACGTTTGTCCAAAGATTTCAGGTATGATATCAGGGATTGAATTTTAGTCTGTCATTGGTGATGTTGTGTGAGCCTTTGCACAGTGATGCAGATCAGTTGGACTGCGTACCAGAGGATTGCAGAACTCTGTTTCTTTAATGATTAATCTGAAGCTGTTGGATGGTTCTTTGGCCTTAAACTCAAATATTGCTTGGTTAATATGTTACTTGCTCTTTTCTCTTAATTTCATTTATAGATTTGATCCAGTCTCATCTGATTGGTTTGCCCAGGCTGTCTTCTCTTTTTAGTCCAACAGAAACACTTCATTCGGTAGCCATAATGTCCAGACCTGGAGACCTTCCAGGTAACGGACAGAAGCCTGTTTATTTTTTGATTAACTTTGCAGTGCATGAAATAACATTTCTAAAGGGTTTTAACTAGTGCGGTCAAAGGATTAATCATGATTAATCACATCAAAAATAAAAGGTTTATATAATATATTTGTATGTACTGTGTATATTTATTAAGTGTATATATAAATACAAACACATGCATGTATATATTTAATGCAAATATGTTATGTTTATATATTAATATAAAATATCAAGACTTTTATTTTGGATGTGATTAATCATGATTAATCTTTTGACAGCACTAGTTTTAACATGCTTTATTTTGAATAGCTTTAAGAGGGAGTGTATGACAACAATTTGCCTTTTTAAATGCATAAAAAGTAGCTATTTAAAGCAGCTATTTGTTCAGATATTGTTGACACCAGTGCTTTGCTCTTTTACCCCAGCCCTGGAAGCAGGTCCAGGTGCTTCAGAGGGACTTCTTGGGGGGATGTCCATCCCTGTTGGGATGACCCGTCGAGCTCTTAGCTATGACGATAATCTTGAGCGCCCTATATCTCCACCTCCAACCGACATTAATATTAGCAACCTGTGGAGGCGACCCGTCATACCTGAGAGGAAGTTTGCACGACTTGCTGAGGTGTGTGCGCATTGCTTGTCTCCGACCAGATTTATTATTAATCTCAGATTTAGTCTTTTTAATAGAAGTTACAATTTTTAAATCCACCTGGGGGCACTCCATACCACAATTTAAGAACTAGGCTAATTCTAACAATGTCCTGTTTGTTTTTAGGAGGATGAGTCAGAAGGAGGGGTGAAACAAAGTGCTACCTTTGAATCCACCAAACCTCCTGTCCCTGTGGTGAAAGCCAAAGCATCGTCTGTCATGAACTCCCTCATCATCAGTAAGAATGTTATGATGAAATGTGAAGCGTAAGGGAGTGTCAAGTGTTAACTGGTGTAAAACAGTGGCCTTAACGCGACCCACTACATTGCATTACAGAGCAAACCCAGGAGAGCATGCACAAGTTTGAGAAACAGGCAGGACTGACTGATACAGGCTACACTCCTCACAAAGGCTTGAATGCAGAAGAGACCCGCTACCATCGTCTGGCAGAGTCAATGCATGTAGGCAGAGATGCTCAGTTCAACAGGCTCAAATGTCAAAGTGACCTGACATCTCCAAAACAATTTCTTTTAATATATAAATTATTTTTTGGATGTTGTAGAAGCTTCAAATGCAAAGTGTAGATCCCAAAGAAGAGAAACAGCCATCGTCTGGTCAGTCGACGCCTTCCGGGACCCCTCAATCCTCACCCAAGCAGAGACGCAGGTGCTGAATGAGTCAGCAGCTTCACATCCTCTCTTTTGTTGTAATCAAATTGCAGCCTGGAAACGGAGATTGTAATTTTGTGTGTGTGTTGGCAGGGGATGGTTCAGCAGTCAGGGCTCCACCGCTTCTCTCACAGGCTCAGAGATGAGCACCAGTTCCAGCTCCAGTATAGATCTGGCTTCCAGTGATGGACCTGTTGAACGCTGGGGGGCTTTTGGACCACGACCTCAAGTCAGCAAGTCCACAACTGACCCAGGTACAGATCCAGCCATAACAGGTAAACCAAACGGTGCACTTTACATCTAAACAATCCCTTCTGCATATCTCTTTGAATTTTATACATAACGACCCCCAGATGTTAAAATAAACCTTATCCGCTTGGTTTGCTCATTTTTATAATTCCTGCATAGACCCTTAACCAATTATTCCTTCAGCACAGGAGACATATTAACAGTAGAGTTGGGGGTTTATTTGAATTTTATCATACTCCATTATATTGCTCCAAACCGTTTGGAAGCGACCAAGCACCTTCAAGGTTTGGGGAATCTAAAGATAAAGTCAACAAAGCAGGTTCTTACCAAGAGTGAAAATAAATATTTTATTCACGTTCCTTCCAAGTTACTCAGTTGAGTTTTTAATTTCTTCAAAGACTTATTAATAACGTCCATATACTGAAACGAAGGGGAAAAAACATGTTTAATCTCATTTATAAAACCAGTTGAATCAGCCATATTTGTAACCAATATATCTTATGATATATACTTGGCAGCAGAAATAAGTTGATTACTTTTAATGATTTATTGAATGTTGGGGGACTTTCCGCACATTTGTAATTTTATATAAGGTGTGTTTTTGTGTGTATTCATTGTTCAAGTGTATGTGTTTGTTTTGATATATTTGTGAATACCAATTGTCCCCACAAGGATTGTAAAACCAGACATTTTAGACTTTGTGAAGACATTTTGTTGGTCCTCACAAGGGAGATAAACTTTTAGTTTTTTTAATAATTTATCTTAAAATGTAAAAATGTAAAAAGGTTTCTGTGATGAGTAGGGTTGGTGTAGGGTGAATTTTTTTTTTATATATATATACCAACTCTGTTCTACATGTTAACACTACTGAACGAATCAAATTTCAGGACCAGAACTAGACGCTATATAGAATAATTTCAGATAACGTTTACGCATTGTTCCAGATCTCATCAGTGTCAACACACCTAAAGTCATTCCTGTATGCTCACAGGGGGCTTTGCCCTGCAGTCTTACAAGGGAGCTCAGAAACCCTCCCCTATGGAAGTGATGAAAGCCCAGGCCACCCGCTTAGCCGAGGACCCCACCAACTTCAAAGCTCCCCCCAAGATGGAGATCCCCACCATGGATGGGAAGAGACAGGTCACCCGACCTCACAAACTCAAACACCGGGACATGAACGTCCTGACACCCTCTGGATTCTGAGAGAACCTCCTACATCCACCTCAGCTGTACACATAGTGAACCTGGACTACACTCGCTTTTATTCCTTTGTGCTCTCTTGCTGTTGGCTCACTGCAGTAGTAATTGCTTAACTCCTTATCACAGACTCATCCTTTCACTAGCGTCTAAGTAAATGTTCGTCCTCAGAAGTTGTTGTGCGAGTGTGTAGCAGCATTTTTGTTGGTGCTGTTGTCTTTTGTTCCTGCTTTGCTTTTCAATATTTCATTAAAAGTGTTTTGTTAAGTTAGTATGTGTGAGAGTGTGCGTGCCTTGATGTTTTTGGATGTACTGTGGTTTAATTATTCATGGCTTGACTATGAACAAAATCAGTGTTTTTATGTGTTGGGGTTTTTTTTTTCCATCACATAGCAAGTTAGAAAACTGCCTAGAGCAACTGTCATATGTTGAGAAATGTTGTTATTTCTTGAGTAACATCATCAATACACAATGGGTTCAGTGATAACTTAATTCTTTAAGTCTTTGCTGTTGTGTATTACGACTTTTAGCATCATTGTGATGTGGTTGTGTCAAGGACGGTGTGACAAATGACAAGGGCAGATTGACTGAAGGCTAAAAAACTTTGGCTGAAATTTTATTTAATGTAGCTGCTCTGGACAGAGAATTTCTTATATTTTTGTTACAAGTTTAAAATTGTTTCAATTTCGCAAACGGTTGAATGTTTTTGCTTTGATCTTGTTGGATCTGTCAGTACATGAATGAAGAAATAAATGTACAAAAATTATATTTTTGCTTTTTTTTATTTTTTTCCTGCACTTTTACTGTTTACTCTTATCCAGGCTACTGAACATATTTAATTTTACGGCATTCATTTTTGTTTTGTAATCTTTTAAATCTTAAAGTATTTTTCTTAAAGTTTTTCATTTCGAACAATGGTGTGTACACACTCAATAGTTTATGTACATACGTTTAACATGTGCATACATTATTTTCGATGTTTGCCAACAATAGTTTTTTAAAAATATTTTGTTCAGTATTGGTTAATGACAGTCATTTAAATATTATGATTGTCTCGCAAGGTTCTTTTTTTATATTTAACTTTAACATTTACACAAATAATTTAAGCAGCAAAAGAGAACCATATAAATAATATAACACCAGGAATAACTGTTAATAACTGGTCACTAAATAAGCAGTTTTAGATTATTTCTGAGGAATTTTGTGAAACTTGCAAGAATTAATAACTTTACAAAAAATGCTTTAAATTGTAAGATTTCACAGCATTACTGTATTTAAAATGTGGGCTTGGTAAACATAAGAGGCTTACTAACCCCAAACTTTTGCAGGGTTGTCTTGATAGTAAAAAATATAGAAAGTATCCTGTTAGTGTAAGGTTCTAATAATTTATAACTAGCTGTACAGATTTGTGCAATGTCTTTAGTTAGCCGTGTGTGTTCTGGTCATGTGACATCTTCCCGCCTTCTTGTAATTCATTTGTCTTCCACTAAGAGACAGTAGCCGCCCAATAGTGGTCTCTTTTGCTGTAGAAACTAACCGGTGATGTATCATTATAGAAATATACTTTCACTGTAAACGGAAATAGAAATGAATCTGAAATGTAGATTATCTTTGAAATCAATATTTCATTATCAAAACACTTTAATGGCAGTTGATCATTTACAGTGTCACATCAAACCAACACATTAAAGCCAACATCCAAGGTTCCCTTCATCCTTCTCAGTGTTTTCTGTGTGTTTCTCTGGTTCATGTGCCGCTACATTGGCAGTCTCCTCACATCTTATGCTGCCATGGTAAACACGCTTTCCTGGAAGTCCAGCCCCCCATCACCCTCCACCCAACAGCACTCACTCTCTCTCTCACATAAGCTCACCTCCTCCCAAAGCCCTTTTCCAGTCCCTCTGTGACGTTGTACTTTTACACGCTGACACATCGTAGGTCATTTCCTACGTTTGGCAGTCCCACTGGGATGTCTGGATTGAATATGTAGCCTGGCGGTCCACCCAGCTCAGAGTGTGAGGGCCTCTGTTGTATGTGAGTCACTGTGATAGAGCTATGAGATCACAGTCTAACCACAACATGTGGACGTGGGTTCAGAGCTCATGGATAACACTCTGTTGTGTCGTGTTTGTGTAAAGTATAATTGCATTGCTGATGTTACTCATAAAACAGCCACTGTCTGCCAGGCTGTGATTCAAGAACATCATGATTAGGATTACATTATACTTCAGATGAGATCAGAAATTTTTTCTTTATTTTTCATGCCAGTGAGTATTATGTATGTGTTTGAGGGGGAGATGTAGCAGAAATGACGATCTTATTATTAATGAACCTATAATAATATTGGTCCAAAGATTTACCACAGTTAAATTAACTTTTTTCTCATCTTCTTCCTTCCTTCCTTTCTTCCGTCCTTCCGTCCATCCTTCCTTCCTTCCTTCCTTCATTAATTTATGTACATACTTATTTTTGAAATCTACTTAAAAATGTATGGCAAAATGTCACACTTGAGATCTATTTTAAAAATAAATATTTAAAATGAACCTGTCAAAACTCCAATAAGGAAGCACATAAAATAAAATGGATAATACAAATACAGAGATAATAAAGATCTAAATATCTATTCTATAAAACATTTTACATAGATATGGAAATAGAAAATATGTCAGTGGTCACAACTTATCCCAATAGAAAAATTAATAACTCCAAGTAGCAGAAATGAAACTCCTTTTTATTTTTCATCAAAGTGAAGGTGCAAACAGGGCAGGTACACACAGATTTACTTTACCACATGAAGACATTAAAGACCGACAACACAAGGCAAAACAGAACGGGCAAAAGAGGGAAAAACACTTCTAAGGAAACTAAAACAGCTGAGGAGCACAGGTGGAGGTGGGTAAACTAAACAGTAGCAAGACCAAATAAGGACAGGAAGTAAGAAAACGAAACCAAAACTAAAACTAGACAGGTGACATGACACTTGGAAGAAATAACTGAAGTAAAAGTAAAATGCATTTTATCTAGAATTATCCTCAATAATTTCCTCCACAATACACTATAAAAATACATGTGCTCTCTTAGCTGGGAATAATTTGAGACTCAATGCCTTAATAGTATTTGTTCAGTCTTTAAACAATGGAAACAAAAGCTACAGGTTTTGGGTTAGGTGATCTTTGCTAATTATGTTTTATAAGTTGTTTTTCTGCTATCAGGTTTGTCCTTTTGCACTAGGAAGTGAAATTTTATCAGGGGTATCCTGTCTAGTTACATATTTCCCAATGTTTTCTGCAGTTTGCATGAATTCACAATGTTTGCTTTTATGAGCACCCCCTTTGATAATCAACCTGATCGACTTGTGGAAAAATGGGACTAATAGTAATTTCCATTAATGAGCGCTCAGTTTGTGCTATAATTGGAGGTGACTTGCAGCAGAAGGGTGAAATCATAATATGCAATAATGAGAGGATCTTGTGAAGTTAAATCGCTTCATGAACATTCTGATGTCACATGGCAAACGCTCTCAGCATTGAGCCGATCAGTATGATTGGCACTGAACAAGAAAAGTCAAATCCGAACTCAGTGGTCCTGTACCACAGCTCTTGATTCAGCTGTTCGCAATGCAGCAGCCAAACAAAATAATGATGCCAAGTTTGTGAGCAGTCAACTATTAAATCCATGGTCCTGTGTTCAGGAAATACACAAAGTGGGGAAAAACTCCATAGAATGATTTTACAATTTAGCTATTAATTAATAACCAAAGAGGAAATCTATGGGAATGTATTTTTCTAGGTATCAATATGCAGAAAAATTATGAAATTGTTTAATTTTCCATGTTCCCATGTCAAAAAAAAGACAGTGGTTTAGAAACATGAAGTGTCAATTTCATGCGAGTTAAATATTTAATTGAAATGTTTAATAATAATTAATCATACAAATGTCTTAGTGACCACAAAACCTGTCTGAAGTGTAATTTCGAAATCATCTGAAAGCTGAATAAATAAGTTTTAATGATGTATGGTTTGTTAGGAAAGGATAATATTTGGCTGAGACACAACTTTTTGAAAACCGGGAATAATATGGTGCAAAAAAATCCAAATACTGAGAAAATTCCCTTCAAAGTTTGATATATTTACTGTAAGAAATTTACAGAATGTTTCACGAAACTTGATCTTTATACTTAATATCCTAATAATTTTTGGCACAAAAGAAAAATCTATTAATTTTGAGATATACAGTGTATTTTTGGCTATTGGTCCAGGGTCACATGTGTAGAAAACACTTGGATTTTAGCTTTGTTTATGGAATGAATAAAATAACATTTGTCATTTATAAAACATTTGTTACATTTATAACAATTCATAATGTGTTATTGCTGGGTGTACTGAGGCAGAACAAGTTAACATAGCTGACATCAATCATTTACAATATTTATATTATTAATGAACAGGATCCAAAGTCAGTCAAATGACTGATCAGTATGTTCTAACTTTCCTTTATGAATGAATGAATGAAATCATATGATAATATATTACATTATAACACTGTTATAACACATACAGACTTAGTCAGTTTGGCTGGACTTAAGTCTGAATAAACTCAACCGCTGTGCTACTTTGCACGACCTCAAAGGTTTGAAGTGATGGAAAAAGCGAACTCACCCAGGGTTTGAATGCGCCATGGAACATTAGTAACTCTTTTTCTCAAAAAATTCCTTTGGATTTTAGGATTTTTGGAGTGTTGCAAAATAGTTCTTTCCTAAATAGCCTAAGAAACAAACATTGTATAAAGCTTTTAATCATTTGCCCTATTAATTCATTTCACTCATGAATGTCCGTGAACTACTGACATTATATAATGTTAATCAATGCTTTTAAAAACTATTGCTAATGTGTTCCTTTGTATTTACTCTTACTGAACTGGTGCCAGTATATAATAAATAGATAATAAACTGTAAAGTAAGATACTGAGATTTGAAACAAAATTGATAACAGTGGACTGAACACTAAAATGCAAAAGCAATTGCAACATAACACTAAAGCTGCACTTTGGCTCTGTTAAATAATTGTTTCAGGGTGTGACTGTTTGTCGCCCGTACCACCCTTTCAGTGGTCACTGACTACCCACTCATGATATTGTACAGACAGCATGTACACAATTAAAGCATTTACTGTAATTCACACCACATATTTATTTATCTGTAGATTTAATAAAGTATCAGATTCTGCTGCAGCTTAAATATATATGAGACAATAAAAAGTTTAAGCGAGAAAGAAATATATATTGTTACTTTAATACATCTGTTTTTAATTTGAAACTATCTTCCTCCTTTGGTTTAGGAATCATTTTGCAGTGGGCAATTTGACATTGTCTTGAGCGATACAGCATATAGTCTAAAAGGATGCAGATACCAATAAGCATAAACATAGAGTTTGTGCAGCTTCTACTCATCTTCTAAATGTTAGAACATGGATGTGAAGATCAGTGAGGTCTGGTTTCAATTCATCCAAAAAAAAAAAAGGAGGTTCAGATCATTTCTATAAGGGTCTCACTTTTGGCATAGTGACATTTTTGTGCTCGAACATGAAAAGATCCAAGCTCGCCCATAATTCCCTAGAACATTACTGTATGATTAGGATTTGTTTTTACTGGAATAAGGTTGACAATTGAAACCCATCATTTAAAAGAGGTGTACATACGTTTTCTTAGTAGTTTATCAGTTTATCTAATCTTTTCACAGTCAATCTTTGTAATACCTGAATCATATCTGGTCTGAATCCAAAAGATTGAAATCTATGAATCATTCCATTTCTGATCTCACCTCAGTTCTAATCACCTTCTATAGTTTGAGTGGATCCTTTTTGAGGTCCCTGGGAGTCAATGTGGTAGGGAGGATCCAGAGATCTTCACAATAGGCCCCCACAGGGGGACCACACAGGGCCCATGTCTTTTTCTGCCTAATGTGACACAGATGCCTAGACAAGAGAAACTTTACAGTATTGTGGCTGCAACAGGGCCAATGGTTAAAAATTGGAAACCTGAAATTGAGATTCTCTATAGGGTCCAAATAGGCTTCACCAAGTCCAAAAAAAGTCAGTAGGAGACAGCAAACTTTATAATTCTCATATTCTTTCATCTCAAGAATAACTTCATTTTCCAGTGCAGGTACTGGTAATTTTTTCTTCTAAAATTCAAGTGAAACAATTCAATTGCTTAATTCCAGTGAATTCCTTAATTCCTTAATGCTGTGGCATACAATGACATTAGCAGGAATTCTATGCTCAATCACTAGTAAAACGATTTTCTATGGTAATGTCTATATATATATACTCTTACCGGCCACTATTAGGTACACCTTGCTAGTACTGGGTTGGACCCCCTTTTGCCTTCAGAACTGCTTTAAGTATGCCAAGAAAATGTCCCCCACACCATTATATCACCACCGGCAGCCTGAACCGATGATACAGGGCAGGATGGAGCCATGCTTCATGTTGTTGACACCAAATTCTGACCTTACCATCCGAATGTCGCAGCAGAAATCAAGACTCATCAGACCAGGCAACATTTTTCCAATCTTCTGTTGTCCAATGTTGTCCTACAATGTGAATTGTAGCCTCAGTTTCCTGTTCTTAGCTGACAGCATTGGCACCCGGTGTGGTCTTCTGCTGCTGTAGCTCATCTGCCTTAAGGTTCGATGTGCTGTGCGTTCAGAGATGCTCCTCTGCATACCTTGGTTGTAACCTTGTTTTTTTGAGTTACTGTTGCCTTTCTGTCAGCTTGAACCACTCTGGCCGTTCTCCTCTGAACTCAGGAATCAACAAGGCATTTTCGCCCACAGAACTGCCGCTCACTGGATGTTTTCCCTTTTTCGGACCATTCTCTGTAAACCCTGGAGATGGTTGTGTGTGACAATTCCAGAAGATCAGCAGTTTCTAAAATACTCAGACCAGCCCGTCTGGCACCAACAACCATTCCACATTCAATGTCACATAAATCATCTTTCTTCCCTATTCTGTAGCTCGTTTTGAACTGCTGCGGTTAGTCTTGACCATGTCAACATCCCTAAATGCATTGAGTTGCAACCATGTGATTGGCTGATCAGTAATTTGCGTCAACAAGCAGTTGGACAGGTGTGCCCAATAAAGTGGCTTTAAGACTTTTGGGTACCAAACAGGTCTAGTTACAATTGACTACAAATTATATTGCTATATGCGTATATATAGATTTTTTTTTCTACAAAATATATACTTTTTGTTACGGAGAAGAAAGAATGTCATACAGGTTTGGAACAACTTCAGGGTGAGTAAATGATGATGAAGTAAGCTGAATTTAATGTTTTCAGAATCTATATTAATTACACTAAAATATAAATCATGATAAAATATTCATAATATAATGACTGTAGTTTAGATTACAGTATATATTATGCAAATAGAACCATTTCGGGGTGGGTTTTTTTTTTTACCCATTAACTAGAATATGGCTACATTTTTGTCTGTAATTTCATGCAAAATGTACTGGCAATTTATGGTTAACATACATTTTATGTAATTCCAATTGAATTTGCCATATATTTTTTGGAAATGTTTGTAAGTTGCAATTAAGTACATTTAAAAATGTACTTTCAGTGTAATATTAAATAACAGTTCAATTATTTTATAAGTACTGTACATGTATGTTACACAACACATCAAATAAGTGTACTTCTAACTTATAACTTCATACAGGTAAGTTTAATTTTATATTTTTACAAAGTGCACTTTATTAAAGTTTGTAAATGCCCTTAAAGGAATAATTCAACCAAAAATTGAAATACTGTCATTAATTGCTCACCCTCATGTTGTTCCAAACCCAAAAGGCATTTGTTTGTCTTTGAAACAATTAAGATATTTTCTGATTAAATCCAAGAGCTTTCCAACCCTGCATAGACAGCAATGGAACTGCCACATTTAAAGCCTAGAAAAGTAGTAAGAAACGTGTTAAAACAGTGCTTCAACTTTAATTTTATGAATCTACAAGAATACTCTTTCTACAAAAAGATGACTTTATTAAACACATATTGTCACATGGACTTTTGTAACAATGTCCTTACTACCTTTGGGCTTTGAACGTATCAGTAGTATTGCTGCCTGTGCAGGGTCAGAAAACTTCAGATTTCCTCAGAAAAATCTTAATTTGTTTTCCGAAACAACATGAAAGTGATACATTATTGACAGAATTAACATTTTTGTGTAGACTATCCCTTCAAGTAGTAGCAGTGATATCTTGTAATAGTAGCAGAATCAATCTCGCTAACAGACAAATTTATACAAGACATAATGACAGAAAATAATTAAAAACATTAAACTCTAAGAAAGCCAAAGACTTCCTATGAATTTAAATACTTACAGTTTGCTCATTATTAATTAATATGATGTCTGTCACTACAGTTTAAATTTCATGTAATTGTTTTTAATAAAATCTAAAGATTCTGAAGCAGGTTACATTACACATGCACATGTAATACAATGGTAGGCTTTTTCCCCCAAGAGATACTCAACCTCGCTGATGCTCTTGAAGTCTGAATGGGAGTAAAAGCATGCATCTATGTTTAAATATACTTCACATATAATTACATATTAACTTTTAAGGAGCAACAACCATTAATGCCAGTGGTTTTGAAATTAAGTTCTCCACAATACGGGTATGGTATCATTCCTGTATAAGTGCAACTGAGACTAGTTGTCACACTGGAATGTTCTTTCTATAGCCTTTATGGAACGCTTTGTAAAAGCTTTGCTCTTAAACAATAGGCGCGTGCGGTTTGTGCTCATATACGTAGGTGAACACTCGCCTGTGTGTTCATATCTATCTGTTTCTAGTTGTTAATTAATGTATATATTCTATGTATTACAAACGCACTTAAGGTTGTTACAATTAAAACTGTTGTTACTATTAAAAATCTTTTAAATATTTGCTTCGTTCAATTTAAAGACACAATTTGAATAAACAAATTTTCTCTGCGTGACACAGCAAATAACCTGTGCTCGGCGTATTTACGCAGTAACATATAAGGAAAACTAGTTTTATGCACATGAAACATAATCAAAAGCAAGAATCCTTAGTATCAAACCTAAGTTAAAGTCACAGTCCTCTCAATCAGCCAGCGGTGGGCGTGGCTGACGTTGCCTTTGTAACCAGAGGTGGAGCAGGTTCTAAGTTATAAATCCAGGCGACTGTTTGTAATTCCTCCTTGAAGTCTTTGGATCTTATTGCGACTTGCTCCACTCCGCTTCACCGCCAGACCCTTCAAACTACCTTAAGCTTGAAAGAAAACACTTGAACGATGTGCGGTAAGTTCATCTTGTTATTATTATTTCTTTACAGATATAGGAATACTGTAAATGAATCGCTTTGGTAAGGTCATACTCTCATAACAAACATACTTGATAGTTACCGACTGTATTAAACTATCTGTCCCTGTGTGTTTGAACGTAAAATAGCCTACAGTCAGATGTGATGCCAGCGTAAATATTTGGTTGGTCTGGCTATCATTCACTGGATCTGTGACAGATGAAGTGAGTGACAGATCCGGTTTGTAGCGCGAAAGCGGAGGTGCCTCAAAACCTAGTGAGCTGCCTGACGTTACCTAGACAGCGACTCGCTAGCGAACCTTTGAACGCGCCTGCATCGTTTAAATATTGTCTCATATCTAGGTTTGGGCGTGATGGCGTACATGAATGCTGTTTATTTAGCAACACACTATGAGTTTTAAGACACATCCTAAATACAATCTGGACGCACCACTTTCATCTGGCGACGTGGCTGAACCCAAACGTTAAATGAGGTCTATTACTCCCCCCCCCCCCCCCCAATTTGGTAAAAAAGTAATCTTTTTGTGACTGTAATGATGATTAATAAAAAAGGGAGCGCAGAAACCACGCTTGGGTTAGTAAACATTGATTTATAAGTTGTTTTAGTCTCGCGGCTGTTCGTGATTTAGTCACGTAATTTTTCGTTCAGCGCGTTTTTTAAACTAATCTTACTAAAAAACGAAAGTAACGAAATAACCGTGTCCCTGCCACTAATAAATACCGTGAGACTGGAGATCTGCTGTTATTGTATTATCATGACCTAAGTTTATAATAGCAAAGTTTGTTCTTATTTAAAGTCTTTAAAATCTATTTAGCTATCTATCGACTGAGTGTGTCTAGTCTGTGTGTCTGTCAATGTTTATGCTTCTCCAGCTCTTTCATGTGTTTTATTATATTTAATGTCATGATGTGATTGATACGCATACAATTTTTGACATTCAGTCTATAGGACCTCTTTTTTTATGGGTTGTTAATTGGTTCGCTTTGAACCACCATTGCAAGTGTCTTCATACACGATTAGTATTCTGCACACTCCAAGCCTTGTTACCTTGTACCCGGCAGGAATTTTCGCCTACCTGAATTACAGAGTGCCACGGACGAGGAGGGATATCTTTCAGACCCTCATAAAGGGACTTCAAAGGCTGGAGTACAGGGGTTATGACTCTGCAGGTAAGACTGCCACTCCCACCTCTGTGAGGGTAATGTCAGTTTGTTCCACAGGTAACGGATACGGCTCAAGATGTGAACAGTGGCCTCGTTTCTTGGATTTTGGCAGCGCAGTGGGCCTGGAGTGTCAGTTCTTCCACTTGCGTAGCTGAAGCAGTCAGTCGATACTTGTGTGAAGGAGATTATTGTGCAGTTAATCTTGTTTTTTGAATGCTGTGTCCTCATCCTGTTTATCAAGAGTTTTAAATAGAGATAGAGAAACTGAGTGACCATATATAATGCTGCCCTTTGCTGTTTTTTGGTCAGGTGTTGCAGTAGATGGTCCAGGTAAAGATCATGCTACTAGTATCAGCCTCTATAAGCAGACAGGGAAGGTGAAAGCTCTTGATGAAGAGATCTACAGTATGTTATCCCACTTTATTATCAGTCTTTTTTTCTTTAAAGTGCTTCTTTAATGATTTAATTCTCTCCAATTTGTATCGTCAGAGAACAAGTCCATCGATTTTGAGGCAGAACTGGATACACACTTTGGCATTGCACACACTCGCTGGGCCACGCATGGAGAGCCCAGTCCTGTCAACAGCCACCCTCACCGATCTGACAAGAACAATGGTAAATCATAAAACAAGATGGAAGACAATGCAAATTAACTGACTCTATGATGGTCATCTGGTTTATATCCCTTCGTTAGTAAACCAGCTGGGGTTGCTGTCAGTTTATGAGCTCTTTATCCAGAAAAGACAGGACTGGGTAACCAACACAGGCATTAAAGCCATTAAGTTGTGTTTGTAAATGAAAGGCTAGCGAAGGCAATAATGCTGTGAATGACGGTTCAGATGTGAAAGTTCACCTCTGAAAATAAACACCTAAGTAGGGGGTAGAAACAGACAGCAGGAGGCTCCTTTCGCCACACGGTTTGAAAAGCTACTGCTTTTGGAACAGATTTCTCCTGAAAAGTCAGTTTCGTTTAACTTTTTTTTTTTTTTGCCCGTGGGTTATGTTATGAAACTAGATTCCAGAATTATTCAAAGAGCATCTGTACAAAGCAGCATTGCAAAGTTATAGCTCTGCAAAATGTAACTTTTATTTAATTTTTTGGACAACACTTTAAAATAACAGCCTTTTGTACACGGGTGCAGGTAAAGGGAAATAATTTTTCCTGATTCAACTTAATTGTCCAAATCTTGGACACCCCTAATGATTAATTAATAATCCAATAACTTTTCAGGCAGTGTTTATGACCTAAATTCGAATCCTGGTTAATGATCTTGTCCTTTATTTATTATCTTTTTAAAAGCCACAACCCTTTAACCAGAGCTCTGAACTGGCTGGAAATTCTCTTAGCCATCTTTATTAGGTGAATCCTGGAATGCTTTTCCAGTATTGTTAAATGATTTCACTTGTATGCTGACTGCTTTTCCCCGTTTTCTTATGATAAAAAAAGAAATGACATTCTTAGACACAAATTCTATTTCTCTGCAGTGGGTGTGTCTACAGTACTGTGCTTTCAATGAAGACAAATAGTTTTGAACAATAGCACCTATATAAAATTACTACTACACAAAGATCATGAACAGTTTGTCAAACAGACATTCTTCAAGTCTGTTTTATTTTTTAAATAAAAAGTAAAAATGTAGGCCTACATCCATCAACAGGCCTCAGCCATTATCACGTATCGGCTATGATGCATGTTAGACATGACAGACAGCAGTCAAAACTGAAATGTGACCCAACCTGCTGATGTTACATTGTAGTGCATGTGCAAGAATGCACAACATTCTAATTTTGGCATTTGTGGTGATTTAAGTGGCCCCATCTGATAGAGTTTTACAGTTACATTTCTTTACATTACAATCAAACACACCTTAACCAGCTAATCAAGGTCTTCAGGATTATCTGGTTGAAACAGGGTAGAGCTTCTTTTGTTTTCAGGAAGGTAGCCTTCTAGGAATGGCACTGGAAAGTGCTGTGCAATTTTTCTTATCTGTTTTCACCCAAGATCTCATTCGATTAATAAATTATGTATGAATTTCTTCATCTGTTTCTATACGTTTCTTTCCAGAATTTGTTGTCATCCACAATGGCATCATCACAAATTACAAGGAGCTGAAGAAGTACCTGGTAAGCAGTATTTTAATCACCTTTTTACTTGCCATGCAATATATTTTACTTTATTAATTGTACTGTGAAAAGTGGAATCAGAACAAATGAGAGGTTGCTAAAACAAGGCCTTAAAAGGTCAGTTCACCCAAAAATGAAAATTCTGTCATTGATTACTCGCCCTCATGTCGTTCCAAACCCATAAGACCTTTATTCATCTTCGGAACACAAATTAAAATATTTTTGATGACATCAGAGAGCCATCCGACATAAACAACAACAGATTTCTCACATTTGCATGCTTTCACCCGGACGTAGACAAGGCTGATTACGTCAGATACGTTAAAGTTTGCGTATGCTGTGCGTTGAGATACTCTCGGAGTCACGGGAGAAGAGTAATTGATTAAATTATTGTATTATTTATTATTATTATCGTATTCTCCTCCTGTCTATGAAGGGTCAGATGGCTTTGTTTGTGTTCCGAAGATGAGCGGAAGTCTTATGGGTTTGGAACGACAACATTTTTTGGGTGAATTAACCCTTTAAAGAGCTGTTTGATTACTGGTCAACATTATCTAGGAGCGTATACAGACTAACTGACATCAGCTGAAAAAGGAAATGTTTTGTTGTTGTTAAAGTCAAGACAAGGAACAGTTATTAATAAGTTAAATATATAGTTCATTAATAGGAATTAACAAACAGAAACAGAGTGGAATTTTGTACGTTTGGATTTCACGATGAATGTAAAAAAGCAATAATACAGTTTCAGTTCGAGTGCCCATTTTCAAAGCAAGCAGATTTTTTTGGTCAACAAAACAAATCTGTGTGGCCTATTTGACCCCATTGTGAAATCTGTACAGGAATATCTTTGACTCTCAGATTAAATTCCCAGTTGCACAGATTCCTCATGAAATTACTGGATTGCACTCATAAATATTCACAGAACTATAACAATATAGCTACTATATAATGTGAATATAACTATATATATATATATATATATATATATATGTATGTATATAAACAACGCCTGATATGTCCAGTGCATGTGTACAGTTAAAAAGCAAATGTCATAACTTAGGTGATAATCATTTGTTAGGGAACGGACTTTAAGATTCAAGTTAGTGTAAAGTATAGAAAATAAGTAATAGTTTATGACTTAGTTATCTTTTTTTTATTTTATAGATTGTGTCTTTCTTATATGGCGTGCACGACTCGTATTTATTGTTAGTACCATCACATCTAAAAGTTTGTTGCACAGTATCCCATAAAACTAAATTTGAGAAATGAACTGAATCATTCCAAACGATTATGTTTAGTATTACACTTCCTCTCTCTTTCGCGTTTGTATCTGATTCCTTTTCCACAAAAGAAAAAGATGTTTTGTTTTGCCGCTGCTTGTGTCCGTAACCATGGCTTTTCCATCCCAACCCATTGACAGATTTCCAAAGGCTACGATTTTGAGTCGGACACAGACACAGAGGTCATCCCTAAGTTAATCAAGTATCTCTATGACAACCGCGAGAATGAGTATTTGTCCTTCTCCACCCTAGTGGAGCGCGTCATTCAGCAGCTGGTAAGCATCACGAGTGTGTACGTGTGTGTGTGTTTGGGGTGAGGGGGTGGTCATACTCACATGCTTCTGGGAACCCCTTGTGCAGATTGTGAAAGTTAAAAACCAGTTCTTGCTCATTTACAGCCCTCTTACAAACAAGGAAAAGAAGTTCAGAAGTACTGCTTTGTTTGAATGGGTTAGTTGCACATTTCTTGCCACGATAGTTGTAGTAAGTCTCTCAAAGCTCTTCGATAAGTTGATCACGTAGTCAAAGTTTGCTCTTCCTCATTTCACCGTACATTTATCAGCACATAATGGCATGTTGAACGGCTCTTCCTTGTCTCCAGGTGACTGATGCTACCTAGATTTTCAATTGTGGACAGCCGTACCTTATTTTATGACACATTGTCAGCACCTTTGGACAACTCTCATGACCATAATATTCTCTGCTGGGAAGTTCAGCTCTATCCAAACATTGTTGAGTGACGTTGTATGAACGAAGGAGGTGCCCTTTGAGATATTCTTGACAGGAATCTAGTCTTTATCAAAGGTTTATAAAACACCCTGCCTTCCTAACAGCATAATGACCCTGTTTTTTCATCGTCTCTGCCGGACTCTCTGTTTTATGACTTCTTCTGTAAATTGATTACACTAAATTTTGATTACTCTCTATCTTAACTGCCCTGGCAGCCATCTTAGTAATGGAAGACTGTGAGGAAAATAGATGATAACATTTAGGGTGTGTAGTTGTGCTATATGGGCCATCTATAGGTTTCTAAGCAACCTCCACAGCCAAGGACATTAGCTGAACTGCTACAAGAGAGGAGAAACAAGTCTTACTGAGACTAATTTAAAACAGGCTTGGGAGCTTTGTGCATTTATCTTTGCAGAGATACACACACACACATTTAAAATAAAGGCTCCTGTTCCTGTCCAGGAAAAAAGGAGTATTAAATCCACAGGAATCCACAGGAATCTTTTTAGATTGATCAATAGGACCTAGTGCTAAATCTCAAAAAGAACAGCATATTTAATTTCATAATCATCAGAAAAATACAATATATATATATATATATATATATATTAGTGCTGTCAAATGATTAATCGTGATTAATTGAATCCAAAATAAATGTTTGATTTTTATTTACATAATATATATATGTGTGTGTTGTGTATATTTATTATGTACATATAAATGCACACACATACAGCATATAGTTTGAAAGTATTTACGTGTATATATTTATTTTCATATAATTGATATAATTTATAAATATTGGAAGATTTTTTAAATATTTTAATAATATAAGTATTGCATATTTTTCTTAAATATACAGTTTATACACGCATATGTGTGTATTTAAATATAATGAATAAATGTACACATGAAAATGTATATCTTTGCAATTAACCGTTTGACAGCACTAATATATATGCTCACACAAACACTGATGTTAGAAATGCCTGTGATCACCAAATCAGCATGCTACAATACTTTTTGTAAGATCATGTGACACTGGAATAGTGACTACTCAAAATTCAGCTTCGACATCACAGAAATATATGAAAACATTTTAGAACATACAGTGTATATAGGAGAAGCTATAGTAAATAGCTTTTTTTATCAATTAAGTTCAGCCTTGGTGAGCATAAGAGATTTATTTTTCAAAAACACTGAAACATCTGACGGATAGAGTACACGTACTGTGTGTGTGTGTATAGATAGAGCAATTAAGTAAAGGCTGTATGGTTTTAAGCACGTAGACATAAAATGTTCACACAGTGTATCAGTGTGTTTGGGTTATGTATGTGTGGATGAGAGTGTGTATGCTTTCTTCTGGGCAGCGAGTCAGGAGAGGCTCAGTGAGGAAGAAGGGGCAAATATGAGTTCCCTGAGCACACAGAGAGGGCCCCTATTCCCCTTAGCTCAACCCTCACTGTGGGGCTCTGTTCCTCTCAGCTCCCCGATGCCCCCTCCACATCTGTGGGCCTCCGCTCCAGGCCTGATCCTGTGCTGCGCTCCTGAGGGGGGCTGACGAAGAAATGCGAGACCCTACCTTTGCCTGTTCACCAGAACGATGATGTTTCCATTTAGATCTGTATCATAGCTATTCTGTGCCTCACCAATGAACATTTGTCTCATTACCTGTTTTTTTTCTCTATCTTCCCTCAGGAAGGGGCATTCGCTTTGGTTTTCAAAAGCATTCATTTTCCAGGAGAGGCCATTGCCACCAGGTCAGTAAGAGCTATAGTTTCTCTGAACTGTAACACACTCAAGCTTCCTTGTTCCCTTCTTGCCCTTTCTGTCTTCTGAAATGAACCTTTTCCCATTTTTTTTTCTCTACGTGCCAGTGAACAGGAGCCAGAAGGTTACAATCCTCTGTCGGCAGATAAGATTTATGATGTTTAGTTATAATCTGCTCCGCGTTTAAGAACAAGGAACTAAGATTCTTAAAAAGCCGTGGCCTTTTTCAGAGATCAGGGATTTAACAAAGGTGTTTATGAAGGGTTGCTTCAACATGCTTGGTTGGTACGCTGACCCTGTTTATATAATTTTGAGTCGATTGAAACCAAGACCCGAAGTTAATTATTCCCATCTGCCTGCCGCTTATTGTGAACGAATGTGTTGTTGGTTTTGGTCAATTCTGTCCTGCTGTGAAGGGAGCATTTTAAGACAGGCCATGTTGCAAGACCCATCAGTGTGGGTTGCTGCATAGACACGAAAAAAGCTTTTGTTGTTTTTGCACCATCGAAGAAACTTTGGAAAGTGTAATCAAAGAAACATTTGAGGGGGGATGTTGCCTTGTGCTTTCACGTGCTTGAAAATTTAAAGCAGCAGACACGCTCGAGCTTATAACAAACAAACGATATTGTTCGTTGGTGTGGATGCAAATATGGTTATGGTTATCTTTATAGTTATTGTGCTTGGTGTGAATGGGCCTTTAGAGTAAGCCAGATTTAGGGCATATTAATTGGGCATGCATAATTTTTTATAAATGTGCCTTAAAAAAATAAATACTGATGTTCATCCTGAAATTTATTCTGGGACTAGGATTAAGTTTGAAAATAAATAGAATGAATGAAAATGCTTCTTTGGTATTTAATTGAAAGTGAATATACTAATGTTTACAAATTAAATAAAAATATTAATATAAAAATGATAAAATAACATAACAAAAATACAAAAACTACAATTAAAATGAAAACTGAGGAAAAAAAATACTGAAATATAAAAAATAAAAATGAATTCTAATTTTTAAGAAATACAACTGTGGTATATAATTAATACTAAAACTACACTGTACATTTTTAAAAGTGTAGTCGTTCTTAAAACTGACAAATATATTCAGTCTTAAATCCTAAATTCCTAAATGCTCTTTGAAGAATCCATCCAAAATATTGTAATAACTAGCCTGGGCCTGCCCATACTTCCTTTGACGCTACATTCATTTCCCGGCACGACTAAGGCGGGTGTAACGCGATGACGCAGCAGTTCTGCGACCATACCAGCTTTCAAACATAGCTTGTACCGAGCAGCAACAATTGTTCGACTTTGCTGTTGCAGCTGTTTTGAGAAATTTTCAGGCTTTCTTTGAAAACGGAGCAGAAGTAATTAAAGTATAGACATTTCCCTACTGCTCTATTGAAGCTAGCTATAATTGTTTACGGTGTGTTCAAGTTCCGTTGCTACGCATACTGTACGTCATCAGAATGAGTGGTCTGATTGGTTGTAGATTCGTCCAGTAGTATACAGAGGCATCTGATGGACGCAGGTTAAGCCCGCCTCCCAGAAGGCTGGTAGTAAGGTATCTTGGCCAGACTAAGCTCCTATGAGCTTTAAAGTCGCGGAAGCCAGGCTATGCAATAACAGTATCACATCCCTTCCATTTTCCCTTACTACTTGTCTCGCCTTCATTTGACTATCATTTGACTACACATGGCCCCAAAGCAAAATCATCTTGAAAGTGTGCTGTTGGGTTCAGTCTATCAGCATTTTGTTATTCTTGGTTTATTAAAAAATCTTTTAGGTGGTCCAGATTTAGAATTCAAGATAAACTTCACGGGATGGCGAGCATCTAACTTGCTATGCACACTGAAATGCAACTGCCCAACCAGTTCAAACAAAGCAAGCACTGAGAAAGTGGCACGTCAGCATAAGGGACTGTGGGGCTGCGGCAAACAAGATAGGTAGTGCATGCAAAGGACAGGTCTGAAATGTTTCCTCAAACAGAGGTGAGGGGGCGGACCTTAACAAGGATATGAAATGGAGACAGCGTGAAACCTCTCCTTAACACAGGTGTCTTGTTTACAGCAGCATTAGGTTAACACTGTTCACTCAGCCGATGAAAGAGCAAAGCCACTGCGCATTGAAACTAGGGCAAAGTCCAGCAGGTGTGCTGTATTCCATAAACACAACAAAAGACTTTTTTTATGTGACATTATTCTGCATAAAAGGAGATTAAATAGACCTTAAAGCATGCCTTTGCGTAGGTAGTCAAAATGAAATGCATCCTTTTTTTTTTAAACAGGAGGGGTAGCCCACTGCTCATCGGTGTTCGCAGTCAGTATGAGCTTTCCACAGACCAGATCCCCGTCCAGTACAACTGCAGTAAGTCCGGCTTACTCATCTTCACAAACATGTTCTGCCCATTAGAAGTGGGTTTGTTATTTCACACTATACGACCATGAAGTTTGTGAACAGCCGAACACCACACCCACTTCATGTGTCTGTTGAACGTTTCATTCAAATGCATTTGCATCAATTTCGGGGTCTGTATGTTTTTTTTTCCGTTTTTTTTTTAGATTGACATTTTTATTCAGCAGGGATGCAATAAATGCGTCTCGCATTTAAACGCATGAGAAATTCAGCACAATTCCTTCCAAATGTTAATTGATTAATTCCTTCCTATTATCACAAAGTGATAGAATTTGTCTCAACTGGAATTGAGGAAATTAACCGCACTGCTCATTTAAAGGAGGTGTCACATACTTTTGATCACATTGTTTTGCTCGGGGCGATGTTAGGCTTAGAATAAAGACAAAAGGCAGCATTGCTGTCATGATGACCTCTGGCACATTTTGGGCTGAGGTTCTGGAAAGGCGTGAGGCATCCAACCCAAGGCTGACTTCAAAATACATTGTTTTATGATGAGAGTTGTCATTGTCTGTTTGTAATAATGCTGAAATACTTTATATAAACATATCATAAACTAATAAAGTATATAAAATACACATGTAAAGTGTTTTAAACATTTAAAAGGGTTTTTATTAAGTAAACCTATGTAAGATTTGGTTTCAGTTTAGTTTTCATTCATATTTCAACTGTTTGTTAACAGAGAGGTCAGTTTATTGTATCATATTAAATCACTTGACTGTTCTCTGTTAATATTTCACAGGTTTATTTAGATGTTAAAGAAGTGTGATTTTATTTTATTTTTCCTCTAGGTAATTCCAGGACAAATGAACAGGAAAAAAACTTACTGAACAGAAGGGGCAGCACCAATGCCTTGCACTCAGTCCATGACAGACTGGCAGTGGAGTTTTACTTTGCCTCTGATGCGAGGTAAAACACATATGATTAGAATGTTAAGCATTCGACAGTTTAATATTAACATTATTGTTTCTAATGAAGAAACCAAAACATTGCAAATGTCAGGGGGTTAAAGGGAGATATGATTTGTATGTAATGTCAGCTCAGCAGCTCACCCTGCTGGCCACATAGCCTCATTACACAAGATGATTGCTATAGCAAAAAATTTGCTATTAGATTTATTTAGATTTTTTGTTCTCTCTCAGTGCCGTCATTGAGCACACCAACAAGGTGATTTATATGGAAGACGATGATGTTGCCGTGGTGGTGGAAGGGAAGTTGTATGTGCAACGTATTAAGCGTAAAGCAGGCGAAGACCCCATCCGTGTCATGCAGACCCTACAGATGGAGCTTCAGCAGATCATGAAAGGTCCTATATACAGTAACAACATTCTAAGTGATAGGTCACCCAAAAATGTACATGTTTTGCTCTTATCCTCTTGTTGTTTCGAATTCGTTTTAATTGAAGATATTTTAAATTATGTTGGTTCATGGCTAGTTGCTGGCAGCCATTGACTTCCATAGTATTTTTTGTATGTGCTATGGAGATTAATGTCTACCAGTAGCGGTTTGGTTACAAATATTCTTCAGAATATCTTTTGAAACAGCTTGGGGGTCAGTAAATGATGACAGAACTGAATAAAATCAAGCATAAAATACCATTTAAAAACATATTCAAATATTTACATCACAGGCTTTGAATGTCTTTGGGATCACATCTATAACCTTGGTGTTGCAGACGCCATGCTCTGCGTTTCTGAATTTTTGACAGATTGCTGTTTGTTCAGCTAAACAATTAATTCTGACACTGTGTACTAAGTACTGCACCAAACCCACTGGCTGATACAGTAGTTTGGCAGTGGAACAAAAAGGACAATTTTTTGAGAAATTCCAGTCATATTGGCATCTCTGAATTAGTTCTTGGCATCTCTGTATCGGAGTTTGTGATTTGATAACAATTACTTTGCATGCCACGTCACTTTGACTTTCATACAGTAGTTCAGGTTTTGTTCTTGTGCTCACACTGTTTCAAACCTTCAGGTAACTTCAAGGCCTTCATGCAAAAGGAGATCTTTGAGCAACCTGAATCTGTCGTCAACACCATGAGAGGCAGAATCTGTTTTGACAGCAACACAGGTACAACATGAACTTCCACTTTGCCAGAACAAAAGTCATTAAATTAGGCTTCATCTTGTAGCCTAATTTAATTTAATTTTCACCACAACCCTGAAAGTGTGGCCTGATTTGATACCGTAAAACTAAAGCCATTCTTAAAGGGTAAGTTCCCACTAGGGCTGCTCGATTATGGAAAAAATCATAATCACGATTATTTTGGTCATGATTGAAATCACGATTATTTTACACGA
>JAUYWG010000059.1:8769078-8781381 GCA_034779775.1 Enteromius afrohamiltoni | reverse complement strand
AAGAAAGAAAGAAAGAAAGAAAGATGTTGTCAATATCGTTATTTCTGTTATTTCCCAATACAAGGCCAACCCTAAAAATACAGGCAGCGTCAAAGCAAAGATCTATGAAAAGGGATGAAATGCAAAGAAGTGTGCAGTGATTCATGCCTTCCATTTTCACCATTCTGATCTAAATTCCCTCTGTGCAAAGGAAGAACAATGTCCAAGAGTGCAGCGGTGATGGACGTCTGCTGGACGCGCAGTGACAGGCAGGAAAATGGAAAGGCAGCACCATTAAGAATCTGCACATAAGTGGCAAGTGCTGTGTTACGCTTTAATTGAGTGCTGCATTCACATAATGGCTGGAATAATACCAAGTATTGTCATTTAGAGACACAGAGAAAGTGACAATAGGAGTACAAGATATGAATTCAGACATCAGCAGGGAAGCAAACAAAAGGCTGTTGAGAAATAGTAAAGGAACCAAGCAAATTACATCAATATGAGAGAAGTGGAAAAGCGGTTTAAATGCAAGAAGATTGAAGCTCAGAGAGGAAAACAAAAATCATCTGTCACGGTTTTAACACTGACGGAATAATAAGAGAAGTCATAATATCTCTCGAACACGAAAACAGCAAGTGGAAAAAAACAAAACAACAAAACAAAAACCTTTAGTTAACTCAACTTCAAATTAATAGATTAAACAATTTGCATGCATAGAAAAAAAAGGATATTAATGTTTATGTTGTTTTGTTGACATTTGTCTTTACAAATGATTTTTATGCTAAAAACCCAGATGAAAAAAACTGGGAAAAGCAGGAAATGTAAAACTCTTCTGTTATTATTAGGATAGGTTTCAAGACACAAGTTTCCTTTTTTTGTAAGAAAGAAAAATGTAAATAAGACCTAGTTCTTGATTCCCATTCCTGGTAGCATCACAGAAATCTAAAATGCTTGACTGCTTTTTCTACTTTAACACACACACAGCCACTAGGTGTTAAATATGAGCTCATAAAAACAGTTAGAAGCATTTGTTATACACGATGTGCTGCCCCTTCAACCGTTTCTTTTGATTGCGGGCTTCAAATAAAAGGAAAGCGAAATGAACTTATTAATTTACACGTTTACACAGGCCCTTTAAAATGATAAACAGATTTGCTTTCCTTCAAAAACCATTTGACAAAACCATTAATGTTTTATGAGAATAACCTCCAGGAAACAAAAGGCCAGATGGTATCAGTAGCCGGAATCTCACATCTTTATGAATTTTTCAATGTGCAGTAGAAAGCTTTTTATAGAATTAAGATATGTGTGAAGCTCCAGGCGCACAACGGCCGGAATGAAGACAAAGGTTCAAATTAAGCAAGGCTTTTCTCTCTTCTCCATGGCACGAGCATCAAATCAAGACGCTTCACATGGTGTCAGTGCCGTCAAGTACTCCTGGATTTGAACTGACACTTCCAGGGAGTTTTCATGATACTTGGCCGCTAACGCCATCAACTGCGATCCTTCCCTGACAATTAAGTGATTTAAACACCTCGGGGCTTGGGTTACTCTTGTTATAGACAGCTTAAAATCCTATAGTCAGACAGACAATCAAAATAAACGCAGCTGCTCTTGTTCCCGGTGGGCTGATGCCTGAACAATCTATAGCCATAGCGCTGACATGACGAGACAGGTTACTCCTTGATCATCTGTCGGAGAGTTAACGCAGCTTCTTTTTAAGATGATATCATTTGTATTCGCCGCATCTCAACAGCATCAATTACGTTCTCAAATGCTGCAGTGTAGGTTTAGCCTGAGCTTTTACACTCCCAACTTAACTCATTATGGCTGTCAAATGTGGGAGAAGCTTATTAAATTAACAAGCCTTTCCACCCAGCAAAGTGATTTAGCTTGATTTACAGTTTGTCAGGGCTGTAAACAAAAACACGGGCTAAATAGATGGGAGGAAAAAGTTAGGCGCAGCTTTGTAAGTAATTGATTGAGATTTCTATCCACCATAGACTTGTAATGCCAGTTACTCTGACAGGGACCCAAAGTCGAGTGCAAATGTGCCATTCCCAAAAAGACGTTGTGCTTTTCATTCAGAAAGATGGTATGTTTAACTACACAAATACGCATCTGTGTGACAACAATGGAGTATCGATTCTATTGTATGTAGAATACATTTAAGCAAATGACAGCAAAGGCAAACTAAGGTATACTTCATACAGTAGTTATACCTAACACATCCTTCATATTTCCATGTGCATTCAACAGGTTGAAGGAATAGGTCACCTTAACTGCAATTTCCTCATGGCAGTATAAGCACTTCCTCCCACTGCAGGATTGGTCCTCATGGACAGGATGGAGAAGGGCGTGATGGCTTATGGGAGACTGAGGCAAGGGCAGCATGGACACCCACGGTGTTGTCGGGAGGGTCGCTGATGCTATCTTTCAAACCCAGTCAGCAGCTGCGGCTCTGAACAGAGGCGTTTGGGGAGCAGTAGAGAAAGATGGCCTCCCACATGATCAATTATCCCATCTTTTCACACTCGCACCAAGCATCCTCCTGTCTCCAATGACCTTCCTCATCTCTCTGATCCAACTCGTCATATTTAGTCCATTATCTGGCTTTAGGCTGGTCTCAGTCACAGCAGGAAAAGAAACTTCTGTTCTAGTGTGCTTAGACACAGGTAGAACCTTTGGAGACAAATTTATAGCTCTGACGCTACGGTTTCCATTAAAGAAGAGAGGTGTCAGATGGCGAAGATACAGCTTTGCAAGCATTTAACGAAGGCAACGATTTGTATCTTTTAGATGTATGTGAAAACAAGGATGTTGTGCAAGCAGAAATGCAAAATGATTCCCGCACATTCGATTTTCGGATAAAAACAAATAACCGTTGATTCAGTTCTTCATCTAATGCATAGTAAAAGAGATGATAGGAAAATTGAGCTTGAGGCTTCTCAATAAGAAAAGAAAAAGGGAATTTCATGACTTCTAACATAATTGTGTTTACAGCACTTATACTGTATCTATGAATGTAAGAGCCTTTAAATCAGGTTTCTGGACCCGTTTTCAAACAATGAATTGATTCACTGTTTACTGTTCATGCTTTCTCCACATACTGTACACACAATCCACGGTTTACTACAATTTCTATAGAAATACATAGCACTAAACTTTTTTTTTAACATGCCACACTACAATGTCCATTAAATTAATGAATCAATCTACTCAAGTACACACTTTAAAGAGATCCCTCGAAATGAATTGAGATTATTGAGGTATTCCAAAAAGTTTGTGAAATAAACAAATGCAATGATTTTGATTCATTTTATACTGTCCGAAAAGTGTAGTGAATGTGTATCAAATCGATAGTTTGCCCTTCTTAGAATAATGTGATGTATCTACCGCTCAAACATTCTGTTTACAAAGTGACTTTTAAAGCGAATGACAGCACTGAGCATATCTAAACACTTGTTTACTTGTAGATGGCCTAATGGCTTGTTGTAGAACCATGAAACTTCAATTACAGTTGGGCACTTTGGCTTGAAACCTAAAGAAGCCTTGTGAAGTTGTAAGGACCTCCGTGAGATTCTGAGAGACAGATTTTCCAATTTTATGTTAGGGGAATAAGAGGTGTTTCACTTCGGGATGTACATCACTGTCACTGAGAATGTGACCCACAACAAAATTGCTATTGATCTGGTGCTGCAATCATGTTAACAAGAGAACAGTCCTCGTATGCCCATATGAAAGCAATCCAGGTGTGTGCTTGTGCGTGTGGCTATCAGTCAACACACACTCGCTTGGCATTTACCATTAATGTCAAAATAACTGATTGAATTGTTTTGAAAATTAATAGGCACACTTTCAAGAGGAAGTTTTAAATGTGCACTTTTTCCCTCTTTGGCCACCATCACTGTGCATTAGGCTGTCAAGAAACACTGGACTTTCTCCCATCTAAATAGTAATTACTTGCTCGCTCCCATCAACACGGCCCATTCTGCAGCACTTTACTGAAATAATAATCGAGACGTGTTTTCAAAAAGCTGTGCGCTAAGTATGACACGCTAAGCAGGTGGGTCTCAGCTGCTCGCCATTCCTTGACCATTTTTTTCCCATCACATGGCGATTTGTTCAATAAATTGCTGCTTCAAGCCATTTCACGTCCTAACAGTAGGGCAATTAGACATGTGTGCACAAAACCTTCCAGTCTCATTAACATTAGCTGAGAACTGTAAAATGGAGGCTAATGGGAGAGGAATGAGCTGGACTTATGAAACGGTGCTGGCGTTGGAAGACATTACGGGTTCAGGGATAGCCTTAGCATGGGAGGCGATCGATCGAGCGCTTCAGCTGAAGTGACGGTATTGCTTAGGTTGCACGTCTCTGGACTGGTCTGAAAATGATAAATTTAAAGGCCTGCTTGGCAGGGTAATTAAAACGTTTAGACTAAACTGAGCTGTCGTTTTTCCTGGTAACCGTTCGAGACAAAGTACCTCAGATAACCTTTGTTTTAAAGACTTTGCTTGAGTGTTTGCTGGCAGTAAAACAGAAAGGTCCTTTGAGCGTCTTTCTTAAACACTGTGAATGACAAGCTTCTGTAAGCTACAGTAATTATGTGAGGATGTAGAGGATATGGTACCTATCCATGAGTGTTGATATTGTTAACTAAAATGAAAAAAATAAATAAATAAAAATATCAAACAAATATCAGATGACGAACTTGAAAATGAGAAACTGAGTGAAATAACTTCAAGAGTTTTTTAGGGATGTTTTTATTCACTTAGAGCTGTGTTATGCATTTCATTAATCGTAACTTTCAAATACCCATAATAGGGGCACTTTAAAACTAATTAAAGCTAAAATTAAACAGAAAACTGCAAAATAAATAAATAACACAAAAATTAAAAAAGCATACAATTTCTAAAGATTGAAACTAAATGAAAACAGAAAATATAAAACAAAAGCTATTCTTTTAAAATATTATTCCAATTCTAATAGTATATTAGTATTCATATTCTTCATGTGCTTAACATGGAAATATATATTCACTACTACATATCACAAGATATTTTAATCGGGAAAATTAGCTGCTTATGACATCAGCATAAAAGAAAGTAGTTATACAGAATTTGGTTTAAAAATATTGTTATTAAAACATTGCAATCATTTTGACCAATACTACTATTGTGATTTCAACTCTGATGTAACAAATACCTTAAAGTCTGTGTGAACCAGGAGTTTGCTTCAGTATTGTGACACACTTTTGAGAGAAACAGAATATTGAATGAGAAAACAGAGGGTGTGGCTTGTTTGTTTTTTTATTCGCATTGATTGGATGTAGAAAAGTAGGCGTTTCATTCAGAATTGAACACTGACAGTTGGAGGGGCATGGTTTAAGGATATCACGCTCATGCCAGCCCTCAAACTGATGTCATCAGAGAAGGCCTGTCATTTTAGTGGAGAGGATTATTTTCAGATTGAGATAATTTTTTTTTTGGTGAATTGATTTGCACGGATGAATTGTTTACCAAAAAAAATAGCAACGTCAGCTAACAAAATAAATACAGTCAATTCTGATTTCGTGCGGACTTTAATGCTGCTGATACTACGGCTAAAAAAAGATAAAGAAAAAAAAAAAACATACACGTGAAACACTTTCAAGTCGAACAAGGCTGCATGAAACTACAAACTTGTGAACGATGACTTTTGTCTTCAAATGAAGTCATGTTTCGCCCACACACCGCCAGTAGTTCTTTTTACTCTTTAATGGTTCACACTAGTTCTCTTTAAAAGAACCTAACTCAGAGCTCTCTGATTTGACCCAAAAGTTTTCTCGCACATAGTACTTCAACTTTAAAGTGATTTTTGGACCACTTTAGCTGTAATAGAGTCTCAGCACACTGTTCACTCACATTCATTTTCTGAAACCCCAGTCATTTTGAATACTCCTGTAATATGACACTGAATTATTATTATTGGACCTGGAACATTTCACATTCACGATGCACTTTATTAGTGAATCTCACCATAATTTTTCAAACAAACCAAAGCAGAGCGTCCATCAGTTTCACGCTGGCTTGGAGTATGTGTAGTACTTGACAAACTAACACCGACCTTTCACTTAAATGCAGATTTATTTAAAAACAAAATGCAGCCTTTAAATAATTTAACAATTGGAAGGCCTAAATTATGCAGCCCTGAAAGGAAGCTGTTACAGTCTTAGCGGGAAGTGAAGAAAAGCCAGGTATACACTAATTTACGGTATAATTATGCCATTACTAAGGTAAGTTAATTACTCTCCAATCAACCATGAATGACAATGCAACATTATATTAAGAGAGCCCCATGTTCCTTCATAAACAAGTGCTATTCTACCTGGATTTGCTTTCTACTTTAATTACAGCTCTGCTTATGAGAGGTCACGTCGTTGTGGTGCCAGTACACATAAAGCTCAAGGGTTAAATAAACAACAAGCACAACTAAATGAAAGCTCCTCTGGCCCACAAGTCTCGTTCTCAAAGCCAGTAAGTTTGACAGGGGTCAGATTAACCAAGCTTTAAATACCATCATCTGGCCTCTTGAGAGCCCTTTTCCCTTGCACTTATTTCAGGGCTACAGAATTCCCCGAGCACCGAGAGATGGATGCACATGAAATATTAATGGAGTGCAGTAAGAATGCAAAGTGCATTGTCCTGAGACTTTAATTTTACATATCCTTACAGGGCAGTTCTTTCCTGCTGTGCTTGTTAAATGAAAGAATTATGAAGTCCGGCCTGGTACACAGAGCTTCGGCAGGGGAATTAGAGGCTCGCCGTCTTGTGACATGCAAAAGCGGCTGGAAGCAGGAATCTCATCCCAAGGAGACATATGGCAAATGATAGCCTTACTATGTAATCACACAAAACAATGTATCTTAAGTGCTGGTTCAGGGTTTTCTCAATTGTAGGCCTAAAGCTATACCACAATGGCAAAACGTGCCTGGAGGTAGGGTTGTATGAGATACTGTGTGTAAACCACAACCAATCATTGGTCATTGTTTTTGTGAGGATTGTCCCTAAACGCTCTAAAACCTAAAAATACCAAGAATGCCACTTCAGTCATTCGAATTGAGATTTATCAGTCTTTTATTATAGTTTGTATTATAGCATTGGTTTCCAATCATAGGATTTTCTGCTTGAATAAAACCATATCCTCTAAACAAATCCGCTGGCTGACAAGCTTCCAGAAAATCAGTAATATTATTGACCTCTAAGAATAAGGCGCAGTGTTTCTGTTTCGGCCCAGCATAATAATTGTGTCTCTTCTAGAAAAGATCGAAACTTAAATATATCACTGGGCAGTGAAACTGTGCCAAAATGGCTGCAGTTCATAGAAGTTCACAGCAGGAGGTCACCTCCGAATGCTGAAGAGTTTAATTTACACACTCTACTTTTCCAATTCGCCCTTTGCCCTAACTATGAATGTCTTTGTGACAGCAACTACCCAGACTGCAGTGTGTGAGCTCCGGAACTCAAAGCTGTATCCATCCCTTTGCAGGAGATGTCAAGACACCAGTGATTTAGTTTTATTCTGTCTGAGGGGACGGAGGGAAGCTAATGATGGATGTGTAAAAGTAACATTAGCGATGAAACATGCAATCACAAACACTATATTAGAAGGACATACAGATGGCGGCTCAAAGGGGGAGGGCCTGCATCACAGATAAGCTGAACGCTGCACATCTGTCAGTCTACAGCAGTCACAGTGGGACCCACACTACCGCATCTCTTCTATTAGCCTTCCTAGCTAAAAAGAAGCGGGTCTGGGCTGGCTGTGGAGCTGAGATCAGGCCCACTGGGTGCGGGGTACAGATGATTCATCAAGCCCTGCTTCATATAGAGGAATTCAATCAAGGGACAAGCAAGGGTAGAGCACACACTTGGCCTTTTAATAGTAACAAATATTTCAAAATGCGTTTGCAAGGCTTGGTGCAGCACAATACAAATTGTTTGCCAGGGATAACTGCACCGAGTTGACCTATCACAGCGCGAGCAGACCGAAACAAACTAAAAATTGCTAGGGCGGGTTTTTGAAATTTTACTTAAAAAATGTTTTCACTTGTAGAATTAGTTCTATTTGTCCCTCTATTTGCCCTTTTTGTATTCAAGAACAATCTCTTTTTAAAAGTTACCTCTGGCTTATAGGCAGTGTTGGGGAAAGTTACTTTTAAAAGTAATGCATTACAATATATATATATATATATATATATATAGTAATTGCATTACTTAGTTACTTTTTGTGGGAAGTAATGCATTACACTACTTTTGCGTTCCTTTTGTGTTACTTAAATATGGGCAGAGCTTAAGTGTTTGTTTTTAATATAAGAAGTTCTATTTATAGCAGCACAATAGTTAATTTTAGAAGTCATTTTTGCTTGTAAATATGGTTGAACTGGATCTATAAAGGTCAGCAGCAAAGACATTGATTAATAAAATGTGTGTAATTTAATTATTGCAGGTTTGTGTCATATTCTGAGTTTATTTTAATACATTTTGATGAATACTATATCTGTTTGTTGAGAGTGAGATGAATTAATGCACATTCACATTTAGTCTAGAACTACACTGCACAATTCCTCTGTATTTCTCCCAACATGGAGTCAGGAGACTTGTCGGTCAATAAATAAGAAAACAAAGTAACTGGCGTTACTTTTTTGAAAAAGTTATATTACTCTAAAATTAAAAAGTAATGAGTTGCTTTACTAGTTACTTGGAAAAAGTAATGTTATTATGTAACTCGCGTTATCCCCAACACTGCCTATAGGTTTCATAATAGGACAAATTGGAGTTTTTCCAGGCTTTTGTCCTAAAAAGAAGAGCAGAAGTGTTAACGGCTAGGCATATGGGCAACAATAGGGACACTAAAAGTAATTTTAGACACACGTACTTAAAGAGAAAAAAGAGGAAGTTTAGGGGCTCTGTAATTAGATGATCAGGGTCGTAAAGTTTAAACGAATGTCATCACTGCAGAATTTTTGTAATCTGTCTTAATATTTCCCAAGTAAAAATAAATAAATAAAACAGACTAGGCCACATACTTAACTCAGCAGCACGGACGTTGGAGCTTTCCAAGCAAATTCTGTATTTGCAAATGATCAGCTTCTTTGCAATCCACTTCTTAGCAGATTAATTCATAATCTCTAAAAGAAGGGGGAAATAAAAATAGCATGGGTAGAAAGAGCCACGTTGCAACAAAATCTCTCTGACAGCAACAAATCAGAATGCAGACACGAGGAAGTCTGCACCACAAGTATGCGTCCCTGTTTCTAACATTAGACGTAAAACGGATGCAAAGCTGTTAGATCATCGCCACACTGCATGAATCAAGCACACTGAATTAAACCTCAGTCTATTATAAATGTGTGATGCTCCTAACTCTCAGGACAAATGATCACTTAACCACATTTTATGCCATTCCTTTGCATAGTTATGGTTTGTTTAAAGTCCCATAAATACTTCAATGAATTTAATAAAGCTCCTTGAGAGCTCCTTCTGTTGCTTTAGGTTTGCCATTGCTGAATTTTTAATAAATCTCGAATTCCATTCTGGAAGAAGCAACAATTGAGGCTAGTGTCACTCAAACAGCACAATCTCCATCAGGCTGTCAGAGTATAGGGCTAGATGACAACCGATATGGTTTCCCTAAGCTGTCTCTTAGTTAAAGTGATTCTTTCTTTTTCACGATAAGTTCAGCCAATGCAACTGCATCGATCTTCAAATTGACTTTTAAACAGCGAATCATTTGTATTGACCAAAAGTTCACAGACAATGTGTACAATATATAATGATATGTAAACAGTAGGGCTGGGCGGTTCTTTGATTAGCAGTAAATCTCAATCACCTGTTTTTAAAATGCACAGCAGTTGATACACAGAGCCGTAGATCACTGACGAGCTACGCAATATCGTCTTCAGAATCAGAATTGATTCATTTTCGATCAACGATTAAATCGCCCCAGCCCTAGTAAACAGACATAAAGACGCATATATTATATGTGCGTGTGCTTTGCATATCTATTATGCATATATAAATATACACACAACATGTTAATATTTAAGAAAAATGTTGTTTATATATTAAATAGATTTATATATAGTATAAATTACGGTAACAAATTTACATGTAAATACAGTGTTTTCAAAATACATACTGTATGTTTGTGTGTGTCTTACATTAAATATACACAGTCCACACACATATTACATAAACAAAAATGTTATTTTGGATGTGATTACCTGGGATTAATCATTGTACAGCACTAATTATTTTTCAATTATATCAATTTAAATAATGAAGCATTTTTTAAGTGATCGTTCTGATAATAACGGAGTTTCGGGAGGAGCGGTGGCCGAATTAATCGCAGCTGTTTCGCATCTCCTAATCAAGTTCACCCAATCATCTCCTACCTGCCCGCTATAAATACTCTCGCTCTCCTCCTCCTTGCATCTCGCTTTTTGCAAAAACCCTCCTCCTCCCACCACTCCTCCTTCCAGCTCATTCCTCTCCTCCGGGGGGCACCGAGAGCTCGCCCTCGCTAGGGCTCAGGCCTCTAGGGCTCGCTCCCTGGACAGCTCGCCAAATTTGCTTTAATATGACTTACCAAATTCTTCCTCGCATTAATGATAAAGCGCGAACTAGTGAATAAGCATTTTAATGATTAACACAAGTAATTAATTATTAAGCAACCATAAACGCATATAAATATATACAGAACTAGGGTAAATATAAATGATAGGGCTGGGCAATTTATTGAAAAATAATCGTAACTGACATTCAGAATCTATAATCGATACGACGATTATTTAGATTACTTTCCCTTTAAAAACACTACCGCGTGTGGAGTCAAGTGACCCGCTCCGTTACGTTACACTACACGAATAAATCATGCTATTCACGTGTAGTTGGACGCTTGAACATTATGAGTTTACCTGCTTCAATCGCACATGAAATTCGCTTCACAGCAAACGCATGTCATGGGAGGGGCTTCTGCCAGGCCTACTCTCAATAGAAGGTACACTGTGCCGTCACGATCACATCTTTCCTGCGCTGCCAGGCATGTACAAGACATAACCTAAAAAAGTTAACATGCTGTGTTTCTTAGTAAGAACTTGGAGTAAAATTCATGTTCATATAGTAACATGACAAGATCACTAAGAACACCTCATGCAACCGTGTTTGAAAAAAAAAATTATTAAAAATTTGTTTACAGAAGACGCAAGAAATGCACTGTTTAAAATATTATTTACAGGATATACAAGAATTTTACAATTTTATTTAGAAGAGATACTGCTTATTTTAACATTGAAAATAATTTATTTTATTTCTTTTTTATAAGAACAAAGTGACTTAGTTTTAGTCAATGTGTGCTTTAATTTCAGTTGTTCAACATTGATGGTTAATAAATAATCCTTGATAGAAGATCTATCGTGTTTCCTTCAATTATCTTAAAATCAAGTAATGCACTCTTTGTTCAACAATCTCTCTTGTATTATGTGAGCATATTTACTGTACAAGATTTGTCAGAACTATGAGGGCAAAAAATAAATAAATATAATAATCGTTCATTAATCGTAATCGAGTTAAAATGTTCAATTAATCGAGATTTAAATTTTAGGCCAAATCGCCCAGCCCTAATAAATGACATTCAAAAAAAAACAAAAAAACATAAACAGTCATTTTAAATTGCAATACAATGTTTCATTATTACAGCTTTACTTCTCACATTTTCTCACATGATAAGATCCTCCATACAGTTTATCGAACTTGCCACACCCAGTGTGGTGATGGATGAAGTATGATGTCATCCCATGTTGTTATGACGCGACACTGATAATATGGGGCACAGTCCAGAGACAATGTCATATTCATAGTCTTCCTTCCTCTTCTGACCCCCATACTCATTAGCATGGACCTGGCATGAATGGTGCAGTATCTGGCGTCTGGCGAGAGCGACTATCCCTCTGGCCACCTCGTAATTAATTCACCATTCTATAGTGTACACACATTCTGTGGCAACTCCCCGCATATTCCGCTCTCGCATTGTTCCATAAAATCCAATGTCTGCTCTCAAGGCTCACGCCCCTCTCCTACTCTCAAAGGAGCAGGGTCACTGAAGCAGGTAGTGTTGCCATGGAGACAACTTTCTAGTTTATTTCAAGCACCCAGGTGAAGTTGTAACCTTGACCCGTGTTATTATCAATAAGAATTATTGTAAACCGTCACACTCTTAAATCGTGCAGCCGAGGTTCGGTTCCAGAGAATGAAAACGGTGAGAGAGAGAGAGAGAGAG
>JAUYWG010000059.1:8751052-8768978 GCA_034779775.1 Enteromius afrohamiltoni | reverse complement strand
AAACCGTCACACTCTTAAATCGTGCAGCCGAGGTTCGGTTCCAGAGAATGAAAACGGTGAGAGAGAGAGAGAGAGAGGGGAGAGGGGGAACAGTGGGCCTTTCATTAAACGGTGAATGAGTCAGGGTTCTTCTGACGGAGCTGCAGGGGTCTCGACTGCCGCAGCTAAACAGTGCCTTCGTCCTGTTTGCTTTGCAAGGCCACTCGCCACAGTGCAAAACTTCGCTTTGTGCCCTGACCTCCTGCACGCCACTGCCACTCTCTCCCGCATTGTCATAGCCCATCCTTTGGATCTCGATTCACGTAGGCAAACAAAGCCAGGATAACAAGCTTGGTAAATGCTGACTGTATCTCAAGGTCTAGAACGTGGATTCTGCCGAGAGGTATTTGAGGGAAGCATGCGCCCACACAAAATCATGCTGGGGGTCACTGAAGGTGCACTTCAATTCAGCTTCTGAAAGCTTTGGATGGCTTTCTAAAGGACAAAACTCTGCGGATTCCACATTTAAGAACTGATTCGCATTAAGTTCTGTTTTTAAGGATCATTTTTACTCCGAAAAGGCACTTTAAATTATTAGGCTCAATGTTGTTATAATGCAAGATTACATTTTTAATATCAATACACAGTATGCAAAGTCATTTTCAGTCTTTATTTTATTGTGAAAGGAAAAAAAGGGTTTCAAAACATATGAGTGCTAAAATAAAGCACTCATATCACTTACATTCAGCACTGACAATTTACAAATTTCACAAATAAATCTAATTATATGGCAGATTTCTGAAGTATTAAAATGTGACATTTAGGAAAAAGAATTAAATTAATTATCTTAGATTAATATTAAAGCTGATTAATCATTTTACAGCCATTGTGTTGGGATGTTATGTCAGAAAAAAATGTTACTAACCAATTTTTTTATCACATTAAAATACGGTATGTTAATACATATTGTTTTTCTTGTGTACTACTGGAACAATATTTACAGATTGGACCTATTTATTACAAGTGCCTTTTTATTATTAATTAATCTTTTATCCATAAATAATACAGCCTAAGAACATGGGATCTCTTGTGGTATTGTGACCAGATTGCACTAAACACATTGGCTTACACGGCTGGAAGGATTAAAATGCAGAATTGTGGCTTCCTTTAAGAGCGACAAGGCTATCTCCCTCTGACGCAGCAGTTACTGAAGGGAGGCAACAGCTGGTGTTGCATAACGCCACTGATTTGTGTTCAGTTTAAGCTCACAAGAAAGTAAATCATGTGCCGCTGTTCTGTGAGCATATATGGTTGTGCCTCTCTGCCCATAATTGTGGGTGTTCGAGGATTGGCTTGAATATCTTTGGCGGTAATCCTATCTTTGCACATCCGTGACTTCAGAGCTCTCTGGGGCCAATGTGGAGTATCGCTAATTCAAGCAGAAGCTGCCTTCCCTCCTCCCTATTCTCTTCGAGTATTGATGCCAATGGCAGCCTACTGTGGTCAAGCTTGAAAAACCGAGTACTGCTGCTCAGGGAGGAAGAGGTGACGAATTTTCTCCCTTTGCTTTCCGACCATCTTGCTAGAAAAGGTACAGCGAGCTTACAGACAGCTGAAGGCCTCGTCTTTGGCAATAGCTTTTTTTAATGTACAAAAAATTAACTTTTGTGATTGTGAATAAGTGCAGTGTCCGGTGAGTGTAATTCTACCACTGAGTTAACACTGATGTGAATGTATGTCGCGAATGAGATGATAAAATAGCTTGATACTACGATATTCCTTGAAAAGCAGATAGTGGAGAAATTTTTATCGTCCACGATCATATCGTCATATCGCCCACCCTTACCATAAACGATCGTAACTTGTATTGAACTCAAAATATTTCTTTAGTTTCAGCAACAGTATATCAAGGGATATTTCAGTTGTTTGCTTATTGGAAGAAAAAAGAAAGGAAAGGAAGAAGGACTTGTTTAATGCACCCCTTCATCGTCCGAGCATGGGCTTTTTGTGTCAGCAATACATGCCTGAATTATAGATTTCTTGCTAATTAAAACTGCAGGCAAATCGTGTGCTACAGTCCACTGACAAAACTGAAACCCTGGAAGTTGATGCTTGGCGCTTTGGAGATTTGAAGATCAGTCATTCCATTGTACCTCCGTAGACCAAGGGAAAGCATGCAGAAGGGAAGAATTTTTTTTTCCTCAAGCAATTTCAGTCCCATTTCCATCCCAAAGCAACGGATTTCTATGTTCCTAAAGGAAATGCTTCCAAAAAACAACTGCGCTGCAGTAATGAAGACTAAAGCTCTAATTACATTTTTGGGCTTGCTTAGCAGAAGTCATAATTATACTACCTTTATTATGCAAATTAATGGGCTGATTTCAAAGAATTAATTACCCTTGTCCAAAGTTTGATTAGTAAATGGCTGTTTTCTGGTTCCAGCATTTTTTGCTGCTTAGTTTAGTACAGTTGGAGCATTTCAGACTGAAGACACTGAGAGGAAACCCTGCAAAACGACTCTGATTGCTTCCATTTTGATTATCAATACGTGGCACTTCTTAAGTGGCAAGATCATTTCTACAACCCCATACTTGTGCGGTTGGAAATGAATAAATAAACAAAATTAAATTAAATGCCGCAACCCTTTTCTTAGCACATGAGTGCCTTTAATTGGAGTCATTTGCATTGCTCATCTGATAGGACTAACTTAATTTGAAAGTCTCTGTTGCTTTTAACCTCTATAGAGCAGAAGGAAATCAGTGGAGTGAAGTGATGCAGCTTTAAGACAAAGACTCAACTCAAAGCTTCCTTCTTATTCAGAAGGAGTCCACACAAAAGACCAGCAAATGAAATGCAAGAGCAGAGAAGCCACAATAGGCTGTCTGAAAGGGCTGAAATGAGTTAGCCGAACATAAAGAAGATGATGAATAAGGACGGATCGCAAGACCCGGTGGATTAGTGGCCAGTGGAGGTGGAGGACGATTCTGGAACCTGAATGAGAACTCTCAGGCCAATCAAACTCAATCAAACCAAACTCTTAACCTCTGCCGGCGAATGACCTCGAACGTTGAGTTGGCTCTTCTCCTTGTGCTCATAATCATGACTTAAGGACTCCAGAGATAATCACATGCGTGGCTTTTGTGGAAGGAACATATTCAGACTCCGGGAGAAGTCAATATTCGTTCTTTAGATAGGGCAAGCTGTATAAACTCGCCAAATTGTGAGCATAAAGCCAGGAAAGACGGCACACGTATGCAGCTGAGACATCGGCTAGAATATCGCCTAGTCATTTATGACTTTATCTGGCTTTTGTCATCTAGATTTCCTTCTTTTACAGTGTCATCACACCATCTGTGTACTATCTGGGAATTGCACATGTAAATGCATGTATTGACTATTTTCTGCAAAGGCACTGGTACTTTTACCATCTGAAGATGTATGACATTATGAAGCCGTGCCACACTTAAGCACATGATAAGCACATTAAGAATGACATTCTGAAGTTGTGACAAACACTTAAAGAAATGTCAAGCGCTTCAGGAGCAGAGCGATAGGGTACGACGACAATCCTCTGACCATGCTGAGAGCCAGCTTGAAAATATAAGCGGCCTTCTTTTCCCGCACATTCAAATTTAACCGTTAGGTATACGAGATGGCAGATTACATATTTGTCGCTTTCGCAGACATACCGTAGCTTTTATCTGATGGTGATAAAAAAGAGCGTGGAAAGAAAAACACTAGGACAGCATTAGCAAATTACTGCGAGGCTTATATCTTCGCTAAGCTCATTTTCCACTGAAATGCTCTTCCAATATCACAGATAAGGCTAGGAAAACATTCCAAGCTCGACATCTTGTTCTCCAACAGGGTGGATCAGAGCAGAGCTCCCCGTGCGCAGATAAGAGGGGGTTAAAGCAGAAATAAAGCCCATGCCAATCCCTCAGCCTCCCAGCGTGGATGTTGGGTGCGCCAGACGGGAGAGCCGGGCCCCCAGAAGGCTTCGTTGGCGGTGTTCAGCCGCAGAATCGCTGTAAGTGCCATGTTAAATGCAGAAACCTGGAAAACATAATGGCGATAATGAGTGAGAATGCCAGACGTCACGATGCACTCAATCCAGCGGGTCTCCGAATCCGGCCCCTGGCTCCTCGGCCACAGCGCCTGGCTTTCATCTTCAACGACACAATATTACAATTAGCATGCTGATTAGCACCTGCCCAGACTCACTGGGAATGACAGGGTGCTAATGACAAAGTGGGCCAGTGTTGTATGTCATGTTCATTGGTAAATATCAACCACTTGGTATTCAGCATGCCCGCATACGTGCCCTCTTCAGCAAAAAGGAATTGTTTAGTTGAAAGCAAGACGGAGGGAGACAGCGGTCACCGGTGCGTCTCATTATTTCCATCCGTGTCTGAAAATCAGAGCGGCAAACAACAGAGTAACAAAGCCTTTAATTGTCCACAACCTTTATTTAATGAGCAGCTTTTCGAGACAAAATGGCCTGTCTGTAATGCTTTATCACTGATGACGCAACTTGCTTTTAATGCGAGACGAGACTCTGAAAATATCTACAGTAACAACAACAGGAATATTTGATGAGATAAAAAGCCAACTGTCGACGGGATGCGGTTAAAAGGGGATTCCAACCTTGTGAGGTTACTTCATTTCTTACAGCATGTTGAGTCTACTTTGGGTTTTTTTCCCCTTTATCACAGCATTGTTTTCATCACCTCACTTCCTGTTCCCAGCGAATCAATATGCGGTCAATCTCTAGGCAAGGAGAACGCATCGATTTGGTTCTTAAGGCTGTACAACCTTTAATCTCCTGAAACGTTGCTGAGCCCCCAAATGCTTTGAGGGCACTTTATGCTGGACTGTGCAAAAGCTAAACTGGGCAGGAAATCTATTCACAATCAACAACCCAACCTCTTACGACTAACCTAAGGGCCAAAGGTGGAGAATGTTTTGGCTCTGTTGAGGCAACCTATAAGCTGAGATTTAACTCTTAATTTCAGGTAATTTCCCTGCATTTGTATGAAGCCGTGTCCTTCTCATTGGTCATCTCATGTAAGTTTCAGTTGCTTAACATAAAATAGTGTCACTAAAACAAATAGTGTGAACAGAAGTGCGTATCACTTGAAAACTGTGTTTGTCGCAACTCTGATTTGCTGTGAATACATTTGGAATGTATTCTACCATGCCTCTCTCTGATTGCGAGCAGGAAGGTAATTATTTCTGTGAAAGAACAGGATGATGATTTTTAGTAATAGGTTCTTCATGAGGGTTTTTGTGGCAGGCATTGTGAGATGCCAAGGCCATGTTAATGAATATGTACACTGTCCGCTGTTTGATAAAGTTTGAAATTAATTAGCGGCTGCTAAACAACTGAACTCATCGGCCGCTGTTTTTTACAAGACAATACCCCTGAGTGTTTAGAGAATAATCCAGAAGTTTGGGCGGCTCTAATTATTGATGATACAAGCATAAGTTAGTTCTCATGTTCTATGCATACCACTGAATTTAACAACACAATGAGGCCCATTATATTCTGTTTTATACTAAACCCTGATCAGGCTTTAAGTCTGATGCGAGAAACCAAAACAACTACGCTTTGAGAATGAGTAAACAGGTTACAACGGGAGTTTAAATATGTCTGTTAGGCCAATGTGTGGTTTTCAGCCATTTAAATGATTCACTTTATCAACACTATTATCAGGCTATGGCAATCCAAAGATCAGACAGTTCATTTTGTCTTATTTTTAATTTCAATAAATGACTCACTTTGCATTTTCAAATTCAACTAGTGGGTGGCCGGCACTGTTATTTGGCTAATCGGCCTTAACTGGAAGCCCTGTGTACTGTAATTTGGCAAGTTTTGGGATTTCCTGACCCTAACTGGAACACTGGCATTAGACACTTGATAGCCAGTCTGCAATGAAATGAAAGAGCCGGACCATTTTGAAGGTAACAACTCACCTTTAAAATCACGATTTAACTCGTGCAAGTCTTAGACACAAAGGATTATATTTTGAAGAGCGTTTCAACTGTCTCAGTGGGTTTGGACCCTGCTGACTTTCACTTTAAGGAGAAAAAAAAATGTTTTTCACAATATCTTCTATTGTGTTGCTCAGAAATAAATCACACAGGTTTGGAAATGTAAATGACAGAATTTTCATTTTTGAAAGTACACAAAAAGCAGTAATGTCTCTCAGCTCATTTTGAGGTGGACATGATGAAAGTAATAATGGTCTCATCACTTTTCATTCAGACTGCAAGCTGAAAAGTAAAGCAGACTTGTGCTGTGATTTAACAGTGGTAAAGGAGATGCTTACAATATTTTAGAGCATTTTCTTACTGAATAATGCAGATGTTCAAGAACTGTAAATGAACCTGAACATCACGCAAACGGTTTGCTTCCAGTAATTTCTGTTTAAAAAATAAATTAACTGGTTTTGAATAATTTCGTTAATCCTTAACCTACATATAATCAAATCATTACACAGAAATACTCACAAATCTGTAATAAAACTTCAGTGGATCTATGGAGGTTCATTTCCAACTTTCTAGACACTTGTTCTTCCCTCTTGCCATCTGCTGAGAACTCATAAATTAGTTGGTGCATTATTTAGCAATTACCGAAAAGTACACTATGTGGGTGATTTTAATGATCTATAAACTCCTTTTTTTGCTGGAAATGATATTATTGCAGGACCTAAATAGGATCTCTATGAGGGTTTATTGGCTGTCACAAGACAAAAGCACATTTTTTTGGACTGCCAGAACAAGAGATGATGCAGAACTTACAATATGCTGCACAAAAAAATAGTGTGTGAAACAAATCTCAAACAGATTCAGGATAGTACAAAGTCTCCACCTACACCACATCCAGAGCACCATCGCTTCCCATTAACGACTACATGCACGCCCCGCTCTTAGCACTTTATCATGGTCCTTAAATAGGGCTGTGGAATTATAAAGGAAGTCATTAGATTTATTTAGACCAATTAGATCCAAATTGGAACAGAATGATGCGGGTGCATGCCACCAAACAACATGGCACTGATACAGTGAATCCTAATTGAAGAACAGACTAGACAGAGGAAAGAATAAAAGAAAAACAACAACAGGCACATTTATGAATAAAATTTACCCTTAAATACAGCAGGGACACCACTTCCTGTCAGTATATGAATGCATGCATGCATGCATCAAGCTTTCAGAGAATTGAGGACCACACTGCCTTTTCTTTGTGATTGGCAGTGTTTAGAAGAAAATTACAGGCCTCCCACCCCACAGCTTTAGCTGATTATTTTTGAAAGACAAGCGGGCTGCACCATAATCTCAATGTTTCCATGGGGTCCTGATTGTAGCACAGCCCTGGAAGTTTGATAGAGCAAACTTCAAAGAAACGAGCAAGGTGCCTGTTCTCTCGGGATTGCGGTTGTGCAGGCGAGGGTATCGAAGCATGAATTATCTATTAGTGTGACTGATATTACAGCAGGAACCCTATTTTGAGACTGAAATAGACATATATATCATGAACTTGTGGCCGAGTGGCATTCACGCCGCCACTAAAGGCTGATAATCAATTGACCACAATTATTAGGCCAGATTCGATGAGCCTATGAATGCACATGAATGCATGTGTCAAATAACTTTATATTTGCAAAAATCCACACTAAAATAGGAAACAGGAGTCTGTTCGTGGTGGAAAAGTGCTAGCAAATCTTTTTTTTTTTCTCTTTTTATCATATTTTATTGAATTTATATAAATTAACGTTTTAACTGCATTGAAGTCTTTATCCTTCCATGAAAATAAGCATGAAGACATAACTGCCAATTGAGTGAGCTTTTTTTAGACAAATTTCTAAGAAATGTGCGATGAATCTCAAGGATCTGCAATAATGTTCAATGCGCACAGGCTCAGCATTTGGCAGACGCTCACGGTTGAAGAGAAGGTACTAGATGATCCAAGAAAAACATTGTTGTGAAAGGGGCTGGGGGACTCGACAACATACACAAGGCCAAACACTTAACAGCCACAATTTGCGCAACACAATAACGAGCACAACAAATCACTTATACTCTATCATTTTCAAGCCGTGAAACGAGACCCCGGAGAATTAAAATATGGCATTTTGTACAGAGATCGTATTTTTGTCATCATTTACCACTTGCTTCTTGGACACAAAGCCCAACTGCTATGGAATACAGTTGGGAAATGAAGCCAAATACTTTTCAAACTTTCATTTCATCTTTTTATGTTCATCTGACACAAATTTCACATGCTTCTACATATATGCCCTGAACTGTAGTTCTCCAATGCTATAACAATTTCCTCCTTTCTCGACTCAGAAGGGGTTGCCGGCCATTCTATCTGTGCCTTCTGTCTTGTTACTGTTCAGAGGTGACTGTCTGACCTGAAGGAAAAAAGAAAAAAGAAAAAGAAGAAAAAAAAACGGCCAGATGGCTTCTTTAACTGAGCTCTTGTCTGGAACCCAAATATGTCTGTTGTCAGCACAGTAGGGGAACAAAAGAAGAACCCTCAGATAACAGGATTACCAAATCCAGATTGGGAAGATTTTGTCTACATGGCATAATCACACAAGAAAATGGTTGCTAGTCCATTGCATGAGCCTTTAAGACCCTGAGGCAAGCTAATATCCTTTATTTCATCACTCTTATCACTAAATCACATCCACAAATTAGTGGATTAGACATCCTAGGAAAAAAGATGATTACACTAATTTTCATTCATTCATGTTTAGTAACACTGGTGACTGGTCATTTGAAAGTTAACATAGTGTTTTAAAGTTATGCAAAATAGAGAGATATTTTAGAGTAATTTGTTATGCCCACCAAGACTTTATTTATTTTTAGTGCATTTAAAAATACTGTAAATACAGTAACAATGTAACACATTATTGCTATTTAAAATGTCTGCTTCTTATTAAATGTTTTTTTTTCTTATTTATTTTCTTTTTTTATATATATTTTTTATATATATATATTTTTTTTATATATATATATATTTTTTATATATATATATATTTTTTTTTTTTCATATAAATTTATTCCTGAAGTTAACAATTTAGTTTTTTAAGCAGTCTAAATGTAAATAAATAAATAAATGTACCCTAAAATTTAAATTCTGTCATCATTTGACACAAGCTTCTTGTTTCTGTTGAACACAAAAGAATTGGTAACTAATCAGTTGATGGTAGCTGTTGACTTCCAATATGAAAAAAAAATACTATAAAAGGTTTTGTAACACTTATTTTATTATGCTGATGAACTCTGCAACTACATGTAAAATATGTAAATATTATAATGTATAATAACTGTTTTTATGATGATTCATGAGGTGTTATAACACATATTTTCTTATAATGCATTATACAGTCATTATAATAGCTTAAGAATACTCTTATAAAAAATATTGGGTGAACTATGGCTTTTACAAACCTAACCACTTTCATAACAAACTGCAGAAGATGATAAACACAATTGGTCTTTGGCAAAGTGCAAAAAGACCTAGCGCAACTTGTAAAAGACTTCTACATTCCAGTTTGCAGGTCTGTCTCGTGCACTGATTCAGTGCTGTGAAACGAGCATGAATTTCTAGATAACTACCTTCACAATAACCACACCACACAAACAGAGCTGTAGCCAAAGACATTCGCGCATTAAAGGTGACACTTGATTCTAAAGTGGGCACAGAGCACACATAAAGAAACATCATAATAAGAAACTCAGCAATAACTATAATACTGCATAGATGGTATATTCCTGCTCTAAAAGGACATCCTGTGAATGCTATGCTGAAATAAACAAAATCTCCCTAGGCCTGGAATCTCTTCTTTATATGTAAAGAGCACAATAACATGTCTTTTGACGGACAAATCTGACGGGCACATCAGTGGATGACAAAAATGACTGAAAGCAGCTTATTCCAAAACACTACTGCGAGTCCATCAATGTGCTCTGAGTGACCGGATTACTGAGTATCTGTTCAGGGAGTGCATAAAAACACATGATTACAGGCATTTGGGGCCTGGTGACTGCTTTTCTATATTAAAGACGAAAAGATTCTTTTACGGTGCCGTTTTGATGCATAACAGTAAACACCTTTCTTTATATTCTATATATATATAAGGGAAATAAATATACATACAGTATATAATCAATTTTCCCCTGCATTTTGCAGTACAGAGAAAACCTTCAATGGTTTATAAAGCATTTTCCTAAGTGGTTTATATTTGCACAAAGTAAACATTCACTGCACTACTGTATCTACTTAATGCTGCATCCCACACCCATCTGTCTAGCTCATTTGTACAAAGCTCCTAACTGTAAATAATCTGTTTAATCATTTTATTTTAGGGATTGGTTACAATGGTCACGAGCAATTATTTGGCACTGTATTTTTGTTTCAAGCACTTGACTTAAGGTTTAAGCTGAGACTTCTACCATGTTTTTTTATTTATTTTTTGGCACAATCAATCCTCCTCAAGCAATACAGATCGATAACAACAGTTAAATGCAATTCTAACCTGTCTTTGATATTAACATGAAAACTCAGATTTATTTGAGTTAGCAAATAAAAACACCTTTTTTAATCTGATGTTGACCTAAGACATGACACTTGCTGAGCACTGAGGAGTTCTTGCCGTGTTGTTAGATGAACATCGCAGATCACCCCAGCAGGCCCACCCTACCGCGTTTCACCAGACACTGAGAGATTACAGCCTGACCTATTTTGTTTTATTAGGAAAAACGAATCCTTTGACATAGTAGGTCAGAGAAGCCAGTACAAATGGCTACATCTTTTTATCGTAAAACAAACATGTAAAAGCCTTTCACATTTGCCCTTCAAGTGTAACCTGATAAAATCATTTTAATAAAGACCAAGGTAGTTTGAAAGGGATGAAATGATGAGTGTCAGCCGTGCGCATTGTTGATATAAAGCCCAGGCGATCTTAAATGACGAGATGAAACAGGAGGGAGTGAGAAACAAATTGTAATGTACCCAATGATTCAATGTCAGAACACAATAAAATGACAAGCGCAAAAAAATAGGCTCGCCGCACGCTTGTGCATTGGCTGTAATGAATGGACTGAAACTCCAAAAGATTGCGTGCACATTTATCTTTTTGTCTGCATGCTGCGGCTCTAAGCCACAAAAAGCTCTGAACAATACAAGCTGTGAACAAAGAGAACTATCAAAGAACAAATTGTTATCCAAAAAGAAGAGCCAACAACTTCCAAGCCATTTAACATCCTCAATGGATTCAACAAGTTCAATTCCCGCTGTATGGACCAAATATGTAATCCAGCATCTTGGGATTTCCGAACTATGAACAGACCAACCTCTAAGCGTTTGACTTCGTAGTGATTTCTGAACCAAAGAGTGCTCTTTTATCTTTCTGTGTACTGCAAAAGGAAAAACTCATTGTTGATTATCAGAGAGCACTAAATCCTTATTTGTACAGCTAGAAGATAAATGGTTGCGCTTCCCAAGGGACCTGCTTTATGATAACATACATATCGCCTCTCTCTTGATGGGGACGAGATATATTTTGAGAAAAGAGCAGCGATTAACCTTATACGTAAGACTTCTGAGTGGGTGAATTGTTCTTAATGGTAATGCTAATGGATGCTGGTAATCTCTATTTAATGAGAACTTTCTCAGCGTGAGCTGCAATATGGTGGTATGGTAAACTGCTTCATCATCAGCAGCTCAGGCACAGGATAGGAAGTGGGAGGTTGCGGTGGCGCTGCGTTTCACAATTTGATCCTTCGGTTCATCAGCTGTCTGCAAAACAAGCTCACAGTTACACTGAACATTAAAAATGGTCTTCATTTCTACCAAGCACTAAGGTACACCTGCATAATGGCACATTATTTATAATGTTCAATAAAACAGCTCAATGTCAGAAAGAGAAGCCTTTTTTGTCCTTATTACCACTAAAATAGAACAGTGTTAAAACACGTATAAAATATTTTACATCTGATAAGGTTAGTATAAACGTTAATAAACACTTTAGGTTACAGGTAAAGAGTTTGTCTGCATAAACAGATAAGATTTGGATTTTTTAGCATGTTTTTATAGTACTTAAATGTGTTAATTGGCTGTATTTTCTAGCTTTTTTACTTAAACAAAATAACCCAACTGCAGTTTGACTGAGATTAACTGGAATACACAATGAAAAAAACATGATTTTTGAAAAACTTTAAACTTTATTTTAGGGTGCCCTTGTTACAATGTAATAACACACTTAGACATAGGATTTGGGTTCGTTTTAGGGTTACTTGCATATAATTATGCATAATTAATTGTTATTATAACAGGAACATGTAAATACAGTGTTACCAAACTTTACCTAGAAGTCTGTAAACTACTAAAATGCAGTTCACTTTTTAAAGCACATTTTGTTTGATAATCATCTCTTGAGTGGTACATAGAACGGCTGATTGCATGACAATGATTCTTGGGGATTCTCTTACTCAGCAAACAAGCATCCCAGCTTGGCTCTGGTAGAATAAAGCGTCCTTGTTGGACGTTTCATTCAAACAAAGAGCAATTTAGAAGAAATTAGGCTCAAACAACTAATATGCTGGTCAGCATGTATTTTGCCTTCGGGTCCTCTATTGTGTTGAAACAGGAGAATGTCATTACAGAATTTCAATTGAGACAACTGCCTTTATTTACTGAAATAAATACATAATTCAGACCATGGTCACAATAGGAGCTTTTGTCATCAATAGGAATTCATTGATCATCTAGCGGTTGAGTTTTGAATTGCTCTCAGCATCTTGATTTATCAATCACTATATTCGTGTCTGTGTCTTAGTGGCATTTAGACCAACCTGACCTTTGCTAAAGGAATTTTCTCCAGTCCAAAACATTCAACTACCAACTCCGATGTCAATTACTGCCTTTTTTTAAATCATGACGCATCCAGTATTTCAATTGCACTCGCTAAACAATTGAGCCATGCCATAAACCAATTGAGCCAAATGATTTTTAATAGAAATTCAATGATACCATAAGAATCTCAGTCATCCACTCACACACGTATATAACAAAAAACATTACCAATAACACCAGTAATCTCTCTAGATACAGCCTAAACTGAAAGAATTAAGAGAGCTCTTGTCTCTCCTTGCGCTGTCATTTTTACAGAGCAAAGCAACCAATCAATAGCGAGGCGGGCATGGCAGACTCCAGCCGTAATCCTCAAAATATTCTTATGTGGATTAGCTTCTCCCCCAGCCATTTTCATTTTCACTCTGTAAGGTATTAGTCTGACAGCCAAGTGGAGCAAAACAAATAATACACACTTCAAAGGGGAAGAAATGTCTAATAACAGCAACCTGGTTAAGCTACTGCTTGGCTTTTCTCTATTTTCATATAAACTTATTTGCTGCAGGCCCTAAACAAACTACATGTGCTATACGCTGTGCACTAAATGTTCATCTGATTTGAAAGCATTATCGCTGGTTAATGGAAACTGAGGGATTCCCTGAAATATGAGGCTTTTGTCAAAGAAGGGCTATTAAGCATAAGCTTCTATGCTTTGCATTTAAAGGCATTGTGTGAAAACACCAGACAGAGCACAATTAAACAATACTTAAACCCTCAAAACAACAGGCACGGAAGACACATTAAGCATTTAAAGATTCAGAGGCAGAAGTAAGAGCTAAATCTTCGAAGCACAGTAATGATAGCTTGTATATAGGAATAACCGTGGCAAGTTGTCACATTACAGTAATTAAAAGTACAATAAGACAAAATGCACGTTTTCTCTTTCAGTGGTTTAGAATTCTAGTTTAAAATATCTAGTCCAGTCCCTTGAGTTATCATTTTGCTACAGTTGTGCAAACACAATAAAACTGGTAGGTATACACTCAATCAAGCGTTAACCATTTAATGAAAACATACATGCTGCTGGTAGTTTATATCTCTCTGTGTTCAAATACTGACACCTACACATTTGTTTAAGTAATGAATAGAAAATGTTTGTAGAAATAACTCTATTACTCATATTATACTGGTTCCACTGAAAAGACACACCTAGTAATAGGTATAATTGTGACATGATGATATCAGAATGATGATAAGATACTATAATGATTTAATGTCAGTTGCGCAAAAATCATCTTAAGGGGAAATCTCAAAACTTCCATAAGAAAACCGGTTTTCCACGCTGTATTGGTGTACACTATCGCTGGCACTGCACTGCATGTCGACGCATTTCCAAGAAGAGTCCTTTGTTTTGACACGATACGTTTCCAATAACTGGCTCTGCCTCATCCAAAAGTAAAATAATCTTTGTTTCATTGTGACTCCACACCTTATTTATCCAGCATCGTTTTCCGGAGAGATAAAGCCACGCACACCATCTACACAGCAAACGAGCGACGCGGCAAACATTGAACCTCCACATTACAATCGACGCACCGCGACAGAAAACTAAACAACGAAGCGATGCTCGCCTCCGAGAAGACGCAGCACGACCGTAGACCAAGACATTTAACATGTTTCCAGCTGCACTTGTTGACTCAGTGTGAACTGCGATTGCTGTCGTCCAGAAAGATAAAAAGTGGAAAAAAAGAGGATAAATAAACGGTTAGTCGGTTACTTAAAGAGAATCGCGTTAAATAACAAGAGGAGAGCTTGGCAGTGCCACGAGCATCAAAACATTGCCTCAGCAGCGCCTGTTTTTCAAAACGTGAAGTGTTTGTGTTTATTCTTAAAACAAAACTGCTACCGCAGCCGCAGAAGTTTACTATGTGAGCAATGACTGTTGTTAAATAGCCCATCCAGAAGTGAGAACAAGTACAGAGAAACTGCGCGGATGGTGCCAGTTTAGAGAACGGTCACACATATGCGCTACTCCGACTTAAAGGGACAGTTGCACATTTCTGTCATTTACCCCGACCCCCCCCCATATGGAAACCTACAAGCCGTGTGATTTTATTTCTTCCATAGGGCGCAAATGTTAGGGACTGACCGCCTGGTTCACCGTTCACTTTTGTTGCAATCTTTTTCCAAGTGAATTTAAATCTGAGTCATTCTGTCTCGCATCTCCTTTTGTGTTTCACAAAACACAGATTTGGATCACCATGAGGAACAGCAAATGAGGACTCCTCGGATATGAAACGAACTGTCCCTTTAAAGCAAAACACAGTTTTACTTTTAAACGAAACCAAAGCATATATTTAACGCATATTCCTAAACTTTAAAGAACTCATTTGCTGGCGCGTGAGAGCTGCACGCATCCCACAGTGTGCGCTGTATCCGCGATGCATTACAACTGCTGCGTGTTGCTTCCACAATCCATTTCAATGACTTGCAAACTCGTAACGACTCAAAAAGACTGCGATTAACAATATGGGATTCGAGAGCCACGCACAGGAGTCATTTTACTGCAAGAAGCATAAGCTGAGATCCAAATCCATTACATTAATAAATCCAAGCAGAAGCTGTTATTTCAGAACGATGGTGATGCTGAGCTTCGCGTTCAATAAAGGTCAGTGTATGTTCCGCTCTCCAAAAGCCTGCTAATGTCGTGCTAAAAGCTCTACGGTAAAACCGCCTTACATCATTAGCGTAACTAATGTGCTGGTAAAACAATGTTAGTTTTGTGTGAGGACAGAAACATCCCGCTTCTCCCGCACGAGAGAGACCTGCAGCAAAAGCCAATGGAAAACATCTGCAGACTTTATCGCGTCAAAGTTAACAGAAAAGATGAGAAAAACCCGCATTTCGTTCGAACGTTTAAGCTTGAACTACACATATCTAACTTTGTAACACGGCGGTACTTTGAACTATTACTTTGAACCAAGACGCCACACTGTCTACAAATCTCCTCGCGCGGCGAACGTCCGTCGCGCTGGCTCAACCATTTCTCCCTTAAAATACAAGCAGATTAATCCTAAAGCACGGTTCCTACCTGTATGGATAGCTGCCGAAATGGTGAATAAAATGAGGAGAGTAGCGAGAGATCCGTTGCTCGTGTTCGCCATGTTGGACACCTGCTTCATTCTGAAGCTCGTGAGTGAGTTGAGCTTCACCTAGAGCAACGGGGGCTGCGCGTCAGGAGATGCTGGGAAAGGGCGGGAACAAATACCCATTCAAAAAGAACGTCAACACATATAATACAGCCCTTGTGCTCAACCGTGTCCCTTGATGTTACTGGACAGAATATTTTTTGTGTCGTAGTGTAAAAAGACAAATTTGTTTGTTTCCGGAAAAACACCCTGTTGATCAGAAGAAAGAAGGCACCCCCTGCCCCTTCACAAAAAAGTACCATGGTAACCATACAGTTTCCGGCAGAATGCCATGCTGCATACAGTTCCTAATGGTAATAAAACCATAGGCTACATAAAATACCATGTATACATCATAAATATGATTACATTAATATATTAGTCTAATTAATTTATTGAATTATTATTGATTTACTCTCATAATAATAATAACAACAAGCATATTAAATTGTGATAATACCACTGTAACTGTACTAGCCTATACAAATATTTAAGCAGGAGCTATGGTTACCATTAACACTGTACCCACTCTAACAATATCATGTCTTTAGAGAAAAAGAGTGCCTCTAGTGGCGACTCTCTCTCTCTCTCTCTCTCTCTCTCTCTCTCTCTCTCTCTCTCTCTCTCTCTCTCTCTCTCTTCCTCTCTCTGTCTGAATCTTGAATCTCTGAGATGTTTTTAGAAGTCTTCTATGCTCACTAAGGCTGCATTTATTTGATGAAAAAATACAGTAAAATTGTATAATATTGTAAAATATTATTTTAAAATAATTACACTTTAAAATAATTGATAATAATTTAGATGGTGCACAAGTGGGACACATTTTGATACATTTGCAATACATTAAAAACAAATAAATATATATATATATATATATTCTACCCACACTATGCTTTAAACAAATCAAAACAACTCAAATTCTCTTGTACCTGTATATCTCAATATGATTTTTTGAAAGAGTATTGTTTGTTGTTTTAAACATAACATTCAGAAATGTTCACCAATATTTTCTTTGAGCTTTTTCAGGTAAATTGGGACACATATTTTTAATCTGCACCTACAAAACTATTTCCTACTGCAGGACATTGTACAGTGAATTTAGAAGTATAGCTTTATAAAAATAGACATGTGTGACTTTCTTACTGACTGTGAACTCATAAACACCTAATTCTTATTGAATTATAACACTTCAACGGTAGCATTCATTTTTTTATTATTTAATTATTAAAGAACTCAAACAGAAATACAAATGTAAATACATAAAACACTCCAACAGAAGGACAAAAACAAATAATTGAATAACTTAATAACAGAAATACAGTCTATTATGTATAGCATAAAAATACCACAATTTCATCTATGATGATGCTTCTGTGTTTGTATTGTGTTCGTATGTGTTTGTCCAACTGTGTGCTTAAGTGTGTTTGTAGAAGAGAGATAGAAAATATTGCTGGCTGTGATACTGTTCAGAATGTAAAACATTTTCAATAGACTTCAAACTATGTACGGGCACTTAACACTCTCACCTTCCAGCATCTGAGTGGTAACCTGCCCATAAGATTTACATTTGACTAATCAAATGATGTTGATATTCAAATTAAGTACTGTTACAGCATTACGACATCAAGACCTATTATGTATTAGTGATATTTAAAAGAAAAAAAAGCCATATTCATTTCAAATTAAATAGTAATATATTTCTGTGATAGCAAAGCTCAATTCAAATTTCAGCAGCCATTACTCTATGCAGTGTCACATGATCCTTCAGAAATCTTTTTTCTATTATTATTATTATTATTATAAAGTGCATAAACTGGTAGTATGTTTAGATAGATAGATAGATAGATAGATAGATAGATAGATAGATAGATAGATAGATAGATAGATAGAT
>JAUYWG010000059.1:8740520-8751027 GCA_034779775.1 Enteromius afrohamiltoni | reverse complement strand
TAGATAGATAGATAGATAGATAGATAGATAGATAGATAGATAGATAGATAGATAGATAGATAGATTTCAGCAGGCTCATGCCATATTGCACTGAAGATTGGAGTAATGACTGCTAAAAAATTCAGCTTTGCCATCACAGGAATAAATTACATTATATATTCAAATTGAAAACATTGTTTTAAATTGTAATAATACTCCACTTAAAATAAATGCACTCACCATTTGGGATGACATGGGAATAATGCAAGTAAGAGATATCAAAGTTTCTAAAACCATATATATTAAATTTTCCTTTGAATGTGGATATTAAGAGATAATAAAATGAAAGAAAATAAAATAAATGGGTGAAAAACTATATATATGGTATGAAAATACAAAAGAATACGCTTTGAATGTGACAGATTATCAGAAGCACGCTGCTATTAGGTATAATCAGTTCATAAGTATTCAGAGAAAAAACTTCCCGTCTGGTTCAGATATCTCCTCCCTCAATATGAAAGGGACTTCTCATCAACATAATTATGTTGACTTTTTAATATAAGTTAATTGGGTGCTTTCTCAAATTGACTCACAGTTGGAGCCAGGGTTGCAAATTGATAAGGTAATCCAGGTAGCTCTACCCTTGGTGGCTCATTATGCTAATTCACTTGGAAGGCTCACAGGGCAAGTGCTTTGATTTTCTGAAGATGAACAGGAATTAAAGAAATGTTTATACAAGATTCAGATTTTGATGATACACCCTAATACTTATGGCTGAACATGCCTTCCAAGGTCCATTTTTACAGTAATTGTGGCAGGAATTATTCTTCGGGTGTAGTGACTGGAGATCCTGGAAAAACAGATAAATTTAGAAAGCCCAAAAGAAGAAGCAAGCAATGAAGTGCTTCCTCTGTGCTTGAAGTTTTCCTCTCTTTAGGATGATTTTATAATAAGCAAAGTACACTCTGCTTAAAGATCAGGCAGTTTTTTTTTGTTTTTTTTTAATAAAATATAGCATTTCATTTGCTAAAATGGTTGTATTGTATACACTACATTTACTGCACTCTTGAGATTATCTTGTAGACGATTCTGAAGTTTTAAATACCGTAAAGGCTGAGTGTAATACATTATGGATCACACAACTGTTTTTCTACCTATATTGTCATAAATGTCACATTTCTGACTAGGAAAGTCTTATTTACATTTATTCCAATAGCACATGAAGGCAGCATTAATCTGTATTCAAGATTCAAGGCAGCACATGATCAAAGCAACAACTTAAAGTTTTATGTAGCCATGAGATACATAAGCACTCTTTCATATAGCCATCAGATGCACTGTTGTCAGTGATGTAAAATACATTTTAGGGTACACCTTTCCTTTAAAGAATATCAAAGCCTGAGTTAGATGAAAGAAACACCCCAGAGTGGGCAACAGACTGCACAAACTTATGTTGAAGCCAAACAGTCATGTTTTGACCTTCCTGTCCTTAAGGTTCATATTTTTGTTCCTCTGAAAAAATCACTATGAAAGCTCTTTAGTTAATGAAATCTTCCTGTTATTTATTGATTTGCCTCAAGGGTTTTGTTCTTGCTTGCAAATAAGTGATATTCATTTGGTATCAACACTAGAGTGCACACATTGTCCCATGATACTAACTCAGCAGGGCTCCTCTATAATTATTCATTTAATGACTTTGCCAAAGCACATGAATGTGACAGAAAAAAAAGATATTAACTCTAAATGAAGGATTTGTACAGTAGAAACATTTGGCTTAGGGGTTGACTAACTTTGTGGGAAATAGACTGTATTGCAAAACAATACTGTTCAATTCTGAATGCATGCATGATGAACTGCATATTAAAGTTATTAAAAAACAATAAAACCAAAACAGTTGTTAAGTGTTCTGTCTGTTTAGTTTTGTTTTATGTCCTCCTGTTTTGGTTTCATTTTGCCCTCCCACATTTATATTTAGAAGTTCCTGTCATTATGTTAGCATTAGTTCATTAGTCTCCCTTTGTGTTTCCCAGCTGTTTTGAGTTCAGTTCATCATGTCCGTATGTATTTATTGCCCTGTCTGTTTAATCCTCATTTCATTGATTCATGTTGGAATGTCCTAAATTCGGTTATTGTTAAAGAAAGCCTTTTTGTTTATCTCACGTTTGACTCCTTGGATCTTTTACAAACCACTAGACATAACAAAACTAAGGCTAAATCTTATGCTTCACAATGTATTATTTATTGCAAACCTTGAAACAGAAAAAATGTATTTGTGTTTGTGTGTTAATATTTTTGTTAAGGTACTTACATCATCTTCGTAAAGCTTTCATAGCTTTTCATAGAATTGTTGTTTTATGAGGATGAACATTTAGCTATTCGTCACACCTGATGTCAGCTGAAACCATAAAGACTTTAGACTTTTATTATTTTGACATGGAGACAACAGGAAAGAGATTTATTTATGTTATTATGATTATTCAAAATTAGCAGCAGAATGCAAAATACAAGCTTAACTAAATGTAAATGAGGACATAACGTCTCATCTTGTGCGACCATTGTGCTAATGTTACCCTGTACACTTCAGTTGTGAAAACAAAGTTATATAGCCTAGTCGATACAACAATGTATCACAAACAACTAGGTAAGTGATTCTACCGATCATTTTAACACATATGGGATTTCACGAGTTCTAACTTCCTCATTTATAACCAATATTTAATGCATGTTTGGCAGACTGTCCGCGGAGCAGGCAGGGAGCCCGGCGGGCACCGAGCCCTAGGATATTGACCCGGAGCCCGGCCTGGTCACCGCCTGCCCCCCGGGAGGAGAGTGGTGGGACAGAGGCGTTATATTTGAACAAATAGGCTAGAAGCCTGATGTCCCAGACTAAGCAAGCTGGGAGCGATGGTGGCAAGGAAAAATTCCGCTTGGGAGAACCGGGCATAGCTGGGGAAGGTTCTCCTTTGGCGGGAACCGGCACCCGGCCTCTGCTGGGAGGCGAAAGGGGAGGCGGGGGGAAGCAAAGGACGAAGATGGTTTATAAAGGGGCAGGATACCGATCTAATAATTAGATAGTGGGAGATCGGCTGCAGCTGGTTAACATTCAATCATGTTCCTCCCAATATTAGTTTAATTAATTAAACATAATTTAAGTAAAGTGACAGTATTGTTGTAACTATAATTACTATGTTTATGCATAATTTAAAGGGGGGTACCATGCTGTTTTGTGTATTCAGAGCTGTTTACACTGTTATAGAGCTGGATCCTTAAGCTAAGCATAGACAAAAATAAAAAAAAAAACAATTTGGTCAAATGATTGATTATTTCTGTGACAAAAAAACTTACTTCCGGCTTCGAACAAGTTTCAGAGAGTTTTTTTTCAATCGTTGGTCGTTCTGACACTCCTTATATGGGCATTTCTACTGGAAGCACAGACCAGAGAGAGAGTGAGCAGGATTGTGTTCATCAACGCACTTCATTCGGCTGCACTGCACAGTACTTGCTCGGGAAGAAAGTCTCCAAAAGAGTGTGTTTTTGGTTGTAAGGGAAAGATAAAAGAGAAGGGTATAACTGCAGCCCGGAGATCTCCAAATGGGGGCAGGAGTGGGAGCTCCAAAATAGGACATGGATTCCTCCCAAGACTTATTCACTATTAATTACAACTTTATTAATTACAACTAATTACAACAATAGGTGTAACCATAAAATAAAGGGTTGCCCAGTTTTCTCAGCATGCATAACCAAATTCTGCTTCTTCAGTGTAGAAAACAGTGTTTAAATATTTTGTTTAGGTATTACAATCACTTTATTGATCAATGCGTTATGGCTGACATTGCACTTTCTTTTCTGAATGTCTTCAATAGTGTTAAACTTTCAGTAGTATTTTTACTTAGTTCTACCATAATCAAAAAGATCTAGGTCTTGAAGCTATCCATAAAAATCAAGAATGTTTTTGTACATGAAATCACATTCCTTCTGTTACTTCTGTTATTCAAGTATTTATGCACAAGTGGTGGTTTCAGTCTGAGGCGCAGACAGGAAATGCCTAAGCTTGGCGAATCTGATCCGAACACGTCTATCCTCATAAATCTTGTGACAACTTAAAACTTGACTGGATAGGGTTCTGAAAGTAATGCCAGATGCCACTATGCACAGCATCCTTTTTCCTATACAGCTCTTGCTCTTAATGTTCTGGGATAAATGTGACATTGAGACATACAGGCCCTTAAACGACAGCTATCATTTAACACAGACTCAACTTGAAACGAGTTGGTTTCAAAAAGCTTTTCTGTTCAGGACTCATGTCACCAAAGGAATCTGAAAGGGAAGGCGAAAGTAATTGAGGTGATATTGGGAAGAAGGAGGGGATCATAGAGGGAGAAAATGACAGTTTCGTCATGATATCGGCTGTCTCCAGTATGAGGACATGATTTAGCAAAGCATTGCGTCATTCATTGATTTCTGCTTCAGTCAAAGTGTGTGACAAGGAGAACAAATTACCAAGGTGTAACTGAGAGTGTCTGAACCCCTGCACATGCCACAACATTCATCACTGTCAAAGAGAACCAGTTTATTATGAAATGCACAAATCATTAATCTGTGGTGGACTCAAAGGTTTTCTGTGCTGCCAGATAATAAGGACGACAGTCCGACAGTGTTTTATGGAAATCACAGCAGATCACTGCTGTTCATTCATTGCGGTTGCAAGTGATGGCACGTCAGCGTGGATCATTCTGTTAGTAGTTTGACAGAGCGCTGGGTGGAGGTGCCTGTAGTTAACCGCATCTCCTGAGAAGTCCAATGTCGTTACTGTTGTTTCTTTGTCACTTGCTTTCCTTCTGAGTCCTTTCTCTGCATCTTTTCCCCCCATCTCTAAGGGTATATACCCTATGTCGGAGTGTGTGAATATGTGTCTTTATGGACCTTGTTAGGTTGCTATTTGTCACACCTGTATGATACACAACCGCCCTCTCATAGGCATATAGGCTGTTGCCGCCTGTGTAACTAGGATGAGGGCTCAGGCTCCCTGTGGCATATTCACAGAGTGTCTGGAGGCTAGTTATCTAGGCAGCTTGTGGCTTTCTCATGATTGGCCCTGGTAAGCCTGACACTACCATAATTTCCAATTCTTAGCCTTATTAGTGGGTGCAGAAGTTTTCTTGTTAGCTTGTTTTATTTGCATCATGAATGCGGCTGTTAATTAACTTCATTTACGTGTGTTTATGCATGCAGTTTTTTAAGTGCCACTGTTTGGGTCTTTGAAGAAACAGGCCTCATTAAATTAGTTGTTTGTCCAAGCTTAATTTCTGCTTAAAAGTCTTTATGTTGTGATTTAGATCATTCTTGTTAGCGTTTCTCTTTATATTTGTCTAAAAAATATTAGCCACTCTGCAGAATCCCACAAGTATATAAATGTATTTCTTAATTGAATTTTTGCATTTATAGCAGGATTCAGAAACTGATTGAGAATGCATCTTAAAATTCCAGTAACGTTAATGCATTTGCACTGAATTGACTTGAAATATATACATATGCGGAAATTATTAGTATTTTCACCACCTGAAAATGGTAGTAAAAATGGTTGATGTAGTCTGTATAGTATGTTAGTAGAACATATCAGTTTACACACAGTGAAAAAGCAGCAGATGTGGTTGCTGGAATTCGGTAAAAAATACGGTAACAACATTTTAGGTTTTACTGTTTTAAGTAAATTTACCATAACCGATAAAATGTTAATATACCAACCTATTAAAGTACTGATATCTGTTTTGTACCTTTTGAAATACACTGATAAGCACCAAATGCAGTTGGTGATGAGAAAGTCACGTGATGTACCAAGAACCAATGCCCATCACAAGCTTTTAAATAAATACATACATGTAAATAGAAGGTGCACAGCATGGTTCACACAAACACTAAACACCATTATGGTGAGACTCAATATGCAAACTGCAATAAAACTAAATTGCAATTAAACTGCAATATGCAATAAACATTAATTTAACAACATTAAATGTAGCGTACAACTAAACATAACTGAAGATAACATAACTTGCTTCAAAGAAAAACATCAAATTCAAACAAAACTTTAAATGCAATGCAGGGAATTCTGGGAATGTCAGTTTACAGAAATTTACCATTAACCATTTAACAGGTTTTTACCAGTGTTTGACAATTAAAATCATGGTAATTTTTTTACAGTGCATTTCAAAATATACATTTTGCCATTAATTGTAATTGTAATTGTAGTCTCACAACAGCGAAAGTTTCTCCATATACATTTTGTATTTACTTTGTGTTGTACTTTCAAACAGTTTACAAATCTGCTTCTCGTTACCTCAATTCAAATTCGGAGTCGAAGATTACTAGCCATCCAGAACCAAACCCCGAGCCCATGCAGATTAATTGAAGGCGTATGGCGCCTCAGAAACGCCAGATGAGAATGGCCCGAGGGCTTTGTTTGTACTGCAATGACAGTTGGCACTTTATCTGGGAGTGCCCCCGTCGACCTCCATGACCAGTGGTGAGTGCGATCCAGCCAAAAGTCAGAAATATGTATCCATTGACTGCTAATGTTACACTTATTGCTCCGAATGTCTCCATTACAGTGGCCGCACACCTTGAATCAGGGTTGGCAAGCAACTTCATTGCGGGGCATCACCCACAGAAGTAAAATACCACATTCAGTCGCTCACAGCCTCTTACTCGTCGGAGTGTCAGATACCAAGCTGCCCCTGTACTGCTTTAAGTAGGACAATGTCATGTTGAGAAAATCTATCTTCTGGTTCTGGAGGGCTCTACATCAGATGTTGTTCTAGGGCAACTGTGGTTGGTACGGCATGATCCCATCCTCTCTTGGCGGTCAGGAGAAATGGGGCCAGACTGCTTCCCAAAGTACCTGCTCCTTTCCTGAGTATCCTTGAAAGCGAATGTCACGTCCATTGAAAGCCCCCCAAAAAAGCAGTCTGTCAACATCCCCGAATGCTATGCCTCCTACCGGGATATGTTTTACCCCAAGAGAGCTGCCCAGTTACCACCACATCGACCATGGGACGAGGCATTAAAACAGGGTTACATCCGCCCTTCCACCTCCCCTGCTGCTTTCAGCTTCTTCTTTATGGTCAAAAGGACAGACGCTTACAGCCCTGTATCAATTATCGAACACTCACTAAATCCACAGTTCTGTTCAGATATCCCCTTCCCCTCGTCCCAGCTGCCCTAGAGATGCTTCTAGGTGCCCAGGTATTCGCAAAAACCTTCGCAGTGCCTACAACTTCAGAGAATCAGAATTCGAGAAAGAGATGAGTGGAGGACTTCTTTTGTCACGCCCACTGGGCACTATGAATATTAAGTTATGCCCTATGGGCTTGTTACACCCCCTCAATCTTCCAGAACTTTATGCATGAGATATACAGAGACGTTAACACTTGTGTCCTTGTCGTAGTTGATTGTTTCTCCAAGTTCTGTTGATTAAATCCTCTGAAAGGTTTACCCACAGCCCTAGAAACAGCCAAACTCCTCTTTCACCAAGTGTTTTGATTCTTTTGGCATCCTGGAGGATATACTGTCAGACCGGGGTCCACATCTCCAGAGTCTGAAAATCCTTCTTTAAACTCCTAGGTGTGATCATTAGCTTAATATCAGGCTACCATTCCCAAGCAAATGGACAAACTGAGCAAAACGCCCAGAACTCTTTATGCCAAGCGACCACAGGTCTCACTCCATTCCAATGCGTACATGGTTTCCAGCCCCAACTATTCCACTTGTTGGGAGAACCCTCTAACATTCTCTCTGTCAACTACTGGTTCCTGGAGATTGAAAGTCTGGGACGAAGCACATCACATCACAGCACATCTGTAACAGGCTGTGCGCAGGAAAAAGACTGCTGCTGACATCCGGAGAGCTGAAGTCCCACCTTACCAGATCGGTCAATTGGTTTGGCTCTCCACGAGAGACATTCACCTGTGCCAGTCCTGTAAAAAGCTGAGTCCCAGGTTTGTTGGTCCCTTCCCCATCGTGGCACAAATTAACCCCATCATCTACCTGTTACAAATTCCACCATACTACAGAATTCACCCCACTTTCCATGTCTCACTGCTTAAACCTCACAATAACCCTGTCTCCCTCTCCACAGAGCCTGGCCCCACAGAGGAACCCCCTCCGACGAAGGTACCATCTACACCGTCCCAAAGTTATTGGATTCACAATGTCGTGGTGGTATACTCAAGTACCTCATAGACTGAGAGGGTTACGGACCCGAGGAAAGGTCCTGGGTTTTAAGAGATGACGTGTTGGACCCTGTCCTCCTGGAAGAATTCCATGCTACCCATCCTAATCGCCCCCAGGGGAAGGGGGAACCTGCAGGGACATAGAAGAAGGAATACTTCTGGAGAGGGCCCTAGAGGACGGGGTAATGTCACAGAAAACTCAGGCTCTGCACCCACCCAATCACAGCGATCACTTTCCCCAGAATTCTAAGGACCACCACCTGACGCTCATCACCACCCTCGTTTCAACGAAGTGGACTCTTACTTACTACAAGCGACTGTTCCTGCTCAGTATTACTCACCTTGCTCAGTATTGCATTCTGTCATCCCCAATCTGCTGTTTTGATAAACCATTTCATTATACTAACCTTCAGTAACAAGTATGTTGTATTTGAGCTATTTCAATAAAAATTCCATCTCAAGAAATGAAAGCAAGTCATTTTCTTACATAATGAAATTTGCCCAACCCTGTTTTATAGAAAACAAGCGAAAGGGGAAAGGGAGAGATCAGAAAAAGGAACGTGGAACGTGTCAGAGCTCATGTACCAACTGCCAGGCTCCATTTGTGGCAATTTTGAGTCCAAAAAAAAGTATAGTACTTTTTGGAAACATTAAAGGAACATTTTTTTTTCCAAGTATGTGGAGTTCACAGATTTCATTCAATCAAATCTATTTAGATCTATAAATAAAAATGAATGAGAATGAAGAATGAATAAAGATAGGCCTACATCTCTTATAACTGTTTGTTGAGTGTGTTTTGTGTGCAGGTTGTTTCGTTGCAGAAAATCTGAATAACTTATTGAGGGCAGACTGCAAAAAAGGAATTTAGTGACCTCACAGGAGAGCACTGCTGAAGTGTTTGCATCGCATTGGCAGAATGTTCTGTCCTTGGACACTAAGAAATTGTTTTTTCCATTGCTCCTTGTGCAACACTGCTAAGATTACAGCTTGACAGCTAGAATTCATCAATCCTTTGAGCATATCTCAATTCTCAGAGCTTGGTAAACTCCACGTTCAACACAGATTTGTTGGTCCTTGAGTTACATAATCTAGAAGTGTTGTATCAAAGGTATAAGTACTTTTTTCTCCGAGGTCTCACGGCAGAATTTAGATGTCCTTTTTGTCCTTCCCTCCAATTGGGTTAATTATTTTATAATAGTGTTGCAAAATGGAGAGCTGAAAGAAATGTGAAATCTATTGATTCCTTGTCACTATCAGCTGTGGCCCGCATTAAATGCATGCCTCATCAATTCATTTTCTGCTCTCTGTATCTTGCCTTTTCACAGTCGCACCAAACTAAAATAAAATCATAATGCATGCTGCAAAAAATTCCATCCTCTCTGACTGCGCTAATGCACCTGCATTATTGACAGAGGGGTGAAGACAAGTAAGTTGACCTGCTGTCTCTGGAGAGGAGTAGTTCACAGTGTCCTCTTGTAATGTGCTGTTGTGAGGTCAGCCAAAGAGCAGGCCACTGTCATTCTGATGGGAGGTCAAAGCACACATGTGACCAGCCCTGAGAGAGTATGCGCTTTATGGCCAGGTTTCATGAACTCTGTGAGAACAGAATGAAAAACTGCATGGAAAGCAAATTTCAAGATTTAGGTGTTGCTGTTCATTATGGAAACATGTTTCCCATGAAAGGGATTAAAAAAATAATTCAAAGAAAAAAAGGAATTTGGTACATTTTATTTCACAATTCAAAAAATTTTTTTTTGCAATGCTGACCTTTTAATTTCTGTAACTCCATAATTATGTACCGTACTGCACGTTTTGCCACATTTTAAAGTGAAATGTCCAGAGACTGGTGCTAAAACACTAATTTAATGAAGTTTTACTGCCTCTAGTATTCATTTCAGCTGGAATTGTTTTACCACATAAAGAAAGTATGTGTTAAAACTCTTTATATCACAATCCTGAGTTTATATCTACGTTCATATTTAACAATTCTGACACTTCTCTAGCATCATGCAATTTGTTTTCCCCCTCATAACTCACTTACTTATAACAGTTAAAATGACATCTTAAAATATATTTTTTTACCTTTTTACATACAGGTTCTTCTAAAAAAATTAGCATATTGTGATAAAGTTTATTATTTTCTGTAATGTACTGATAAACATTAGACTTTCATAAATTTTTAATTCATTACACACAACTGAAGTAGTTCAAGGTTGGACTTTTTTGTTTTAATATTGATGATTTTGGCATACAGCTCATGAAAACCCAAAATTCCTATCTCAAAAAATTAGCATATTTCA
>JAUYWG010000059.1:8697220-8722121 GCA_034779775.1 Enteromius afrohamiltoni | reverse complement strand
TATATATATATATATATATATATATATATATATATATATATTTTTTTTTTTGTCCTTCTTTATTATTATTTTTTTATTTGTAGTTAACAAAAAAATACCTATATCTTAAAGCTGCAGTCAATAACTCTTTTTCTATAAAAAACATTATCCAAAATCAATATTTCTGCAAGTACATAACCAGCCTGTCACAAATCAAGGCTCTTTGGCTCCCTCCAATACCAGGGATCCCTAACCAGAGTACTAACCAGTTCATTTCCCATCCCCTCGTGTACGGGACTTATCAGTTGCACAGTCTTGTTTTGCCTAGCTGACATTACTGAGCTTTTATCCCTGATTAGTTTCTCTGTTGCCTACCTGGATGGTTTATTTTCATTTGATTGTTTGCTGCCTGCCCTTCTGACCCAGCCTGCCTTGTGTATTCACTCAGTTGTCTGCCACCTTAACCATTCTTCTGCTTAAACTCCTGACTCTGTTATTTATCCTGGCCTGTTTGATTTGTTCTGTGTATCATTAAGGCTGCAAATGGATCATAAATGCCACTGACTCTTCTTTACACAGCCAGTGTTCAAACCTATTGCCTTAGTTTAGCCTGATTCACAATGAATAGCTAATAATAACTCTTAATTGAGTAGTTTTCACAGGAAATTTAAAGCATGGTACTGCGTTATTACATTACGTTTGTAAACATGAAGAAATTGTACTGGCTACTAGGCTCTCGAATGTGAGGATCCTGCAGGTGGATACAGTATACAGTAATACAAGAATTATGTGTTTATGAAATACATATGAATGAAATTAAATTATATTGCAGTTTTAAATGTGCACCTTATTACAGTTATCCTGGTATTACACAAGATCTATAATTTAAAGGGAGTCAGTTCTGAGGGCGTGCTTTTTGGGTAAAATAATTCCTTCAATTCAAATGTCAATTAGAGATTAGACGGTTCAGAAATTGAAATCTACATGCTAATACACACTATACACAATCATGCAATGATATTGTTAACTTTAATCATTTGAGAATAAAGTTATTACATTAAATGTAATGCTTTCCTTAGTTGGCCAAACCAACGTTGCATATTTGTTACTTATTTGTTTAGATGACAATATTGGATGAAAAATCTTATTTGGGTCATATATTCTGTAGGCTAGAATCTGTGGTTAAAATCTATGATTGCGAAGTACAGTAAATATTCACACTGGTGCAGTGACTGACACATTGTAATGATTTCCACAGGTGAACACAGCGAACCCAAATGCAGTTCATTAATCAAACAATAAACAATGACTTGACTTGACAATGGCTTCACAAAACACCTCACCAACAGCAGGAGTTACAACATCAATACATGACAAGAGATCAAGGCTATGTGAATGCTATGTATATACCAAACAAGGCTATATACCAATCAGCACAAGACACATGACTAAGGTTTTGTAATCAGAAAATTACACTTACACAAGGCAGGGATACATAAGGGCAAGGGAAGTATTGGCACACAGTGATACACTGGAGAGTTCTTGAATGGCCTTCTTGGCCATAAGGTCAAAGTCTGTGAGTTTATGAACAGCCTCCATGGCCGTGACAGGACAGACAAGTAAGTTCATAAGTGGGCACCACTGCCTTGGTAGGTTCTGCAATGGAAGCGGACACTTCTGGAAGCACTGGATTGGATTCATAAACAGGAGAGGCCTCTGAGAGGGAGTCATAGAAAAAAAGGCCCCTGGAGCAGACTGCAGCCCACACGTTCAAAATGGTGACTGGAATTAAGTGCAACAGACAGTGGGATGCCTGGGCTTGTGAGCGCAGAGACCACTGGGATATCAACCACTCAGACTGACATTGGTGGCGGGTCCATCACACTAGCGTCAGCCTCCACTAGCATCAGCCTTCAAGTCCTGGCACATCCTCCGCATTCGCAGAAAATCTTTGAGGAAATCCTTTGAGGATTTTTTGGTGACAGCCATGACATCCCTGATAAAAAAACAAACAATCAATAGAAGCCAAATAGAAGAAATTCATCACAGAAATTCTAATTGTTTCCATTAAAATATTATAAACCATTAAGTTTTTTTCAGTAAAACCGTTACAAAATTCCTACAAAAAAGTTACAAAAAAAGTACCAGGTACTGTTCCAAGTGGAACACTCCTCCCCATCAACAAAAGTGAACCGTACAATAACGTAACAGTGAAAAAGCACCACAAGGCTATATATACCAAATAATACAGGTAACATGACAAGATCCAACCAATCAGAACAAGACACATAACACATACACAAGCCAGAGATACATGAGAGCAAGGGAAGAATGACACTAATGCAATAAATAAAGGACAAGAAAAAATAAAAGACACGAAACCAGAACTCTAAAACAGACCTTACACACATATTCATCTCAAAACATTACATTTATACGCTCTGGAGCTGAACCAGTCCACAACCCAATGCAAGGAATATAATTCTGCAAGCAGCTGCAATTCCAGGTTTTCAAACAAAAATGGCCACAAAGAGGTGCTATACGTAGAATTGACATCTAATGGTTGAACTAGGTATTGCAATCCAAAATTTAAATATTAGAGAGGGTTTTTTTCACCCAAACCTTTTCTTCACAGACTTGACACACAAGCTGCTTGTAAGACTGACAACACCAACAGAAAAGAGAGCACATGGCAATGAATGAAATGAAATGCACTGTATTTTCTGCTCGCTGGCAACCCACGGTGCCGAAATCCAATTGTATAAACTGACAGGGTGCAGGTTTTTTCAAACTAAAACAGCCAAAATGTTTCTTGAATAATTGCAAACATATTATGGTATTTTTATGCTTTAGTAAAGTCAAAAACTTACAAACAGCACCTTTAAAGTCCGTACTCCCAAGCTTTAATATCCACATGAGATTGGGCTATTTACATAAGTTCAATGTAATGGCAATGTGATCTGAAAACACTGGGAATTCTCCAAGGTTACAGGTAACAGATTATATAAACAGGAAGAAGGATGCTCACTTCTATATATTTTTGAGTGCTTTATCATTCACCTTTTATCCAACTGACCTGCAACCTTTGGGATACTTGTTTTGAAATTAATTATGGACATATTTTCTGTCTCTGATAATACAGGGAAAGCCTGTTCATCTTCTTATAACTTCTGTCACTTGCACAACTGATTTAAACTATTTGTGAAGAATGTAATGGACCATTTTCATTTTCTACAGTGTGCTGAACAATTTAGAGAACATGAAAAACTCATCACTTATTATACTGGAGGCCTTTTACAGAATGGAGGATCTTAAATACTTTTATTTTATGATCTTTTTCGTGTTGTACTTGTTTGTACTCTTTGCAAACACCATTGTGATTTTTGTCGTAATTAACAACAAAGCGCTTCATAAACCTATGCACATATTTCTATGTCACCTGGCTGTGAATGGCATCTATGGTAGCACAGCTTTGCTTCCCCCCTTGCTGGGTACTTTAATGTCTCCTTCTCATGAGGTATCTTTGGCATGTTGTAAGGTTCAAACCTACTTCCTGCACACTTATGCTATCATAGAGTTCACCATTCTTTCAGTGATGTGCTACGATCGCTATGTGGCCATCTGCTACCCTCTGCAGTATCACGCTATCATGACCATAACAAAAGTGTATAAACTAATAGCTTTCTCATGGGGGTATCCTTTGGTGGCATTTGCTTTGTTCTTTTTTCTGACTCTGCGCTTGACAATCTGTACAAACATTATAGGGCGAGTTTACTGCTCCAACTATTCTCTTGTTAAACTGTCCTGTGATGACACAAATGTTGTGAATGTGATTGGACTGCTTTCTGTTGTTGTATACACTTTTCCTCAGCTTGCAATGACTTTCTACTCATATGGACGTATACTTAAAATATGCTTTACTGCCACTAAAGAGTCTAAAATAAAAGCCCTAAAGACCTGCACTCCACACTTATTTGCAATTCTGAACTATAGTGTGGGATGTTTTTTTGAAATTGTACAAAGTCGCTTTGACATAAGTTATCTCCCATTTGAAACACAAATATTCATGTCACTTTATTTCTTGTTATTTCCTCCCATTCTGAATCCAGCTATCTATGGGCTGAGTGTTCAGGCTCTGAGAGGCAATATATTTCGACTTTGTGGCTCCAGGAATAAGTTACTGCCTTTAAAATAGGATCTTGTTATTTTCTAGGTGAAAGAATGTTCATGTTTTCAAATATTTCCTTGTGTCAATAAACAGCTGACACTCTTAATATTTATAATAATCTACCAGGTTTTTACAGTTTATGACAACAACTGTAAGAAAAAGCAGTGAGTGAGGACAGAGAAATCTTCCATTTATAAGCACAGGATTGATGAGTAGTGTGCAAGGAAAATTATGTTGATAATGCATACATTTTTTAAAACAATATATCATTATATGAAAAAAAACATTAAGTTATTCAATATTATAGTAAACAATACTGAATATGGAATGAGGAATATTATATAATATGGGGTGTATTAAATAGAATTATTTAAAAAGGTACAGGACAATATTGTCTTCGATATTATATCAAACACAACACAATAATATGGATGATGTGATTAATAGCTTTAATTTTTTTGTGTGTGTTAGACTATAATTGGCAGAAGAAATTCAAGATCCAGATATCAAGATGTCATCGAAAGATTGGAATAAAAATTAAGTTGAAAGAAATCCCAACTCATTGTTCCTTACATCAGTGAAAGAAAAAGAAGTAATAAACATTGGAAATAAGAGTACAAGTAAATCATCTGCTGATTGGAATGATGTTGATATGAAACTTGTGAAAAAGGTCCTTGAGAAACAGGCCTGTTTCTCTACTATCACAATTTTCCACAATTATTTAATAATAGATTTGGCACATTTTGAAAAAGCAACAAAGACATACAATAGAAATAGAATTTGTATACATGCAAACCGTAGACTGAAACACACACATTCTTTTACAGCACCACCTGCTGCCCTGACATACAAAGTGGAAAATATGTTGACTATATTTTTGAACAGCAGATGGCAGCAAATGAATACAATAAAAGAGGTGTGAAATGCTTTCTCTACATGGCATGCCATTCTTGACCCACACGCACTGATTTTACCATTAAAAAGGCAAAAGCCCTCGAGTTGGTCAAGTTTTGTGACAATAATTTGTTCTGCTCCTATTATTCTAAAGAGAGAGAGAGAAAGAACTGGTGAAAAATGTCTACATTTCTCACTCAGAAAATGTTAATAAATGTCAATACAAGTACAACAGCAGGTAACACACTTTATTAGGAAAGAAGGAAAGAATAAAAAGGTATTCTTGTAAAAGAAAGCTAATCGTTTAATCTCTAACATTAAATTGTTTTTGTTGCTGTTGTTTTGTTTTTTTTTTGGGTTGTTTGGGGGGGGGGGGGTTATTTCATTGTAATATAGGCTACGTCATATGGCCTATTTATTTGAATGTGTGTTTCTCTGTTTAGCGTCAGCTTTACTTCCGCCTACTGCTATCAGCCTGCTATAACTATAATCTACAGTTCATCATACAATGTTCATTTAAATTGCCCGAGGGCGATAAACGATCAATAAAGTCTATCAGCATATTGTCACCAGTAAGCATGACTTGCACTTTCTTTTATTGCCCGGTTTAGAGGAGGAGCCGCTTCCTGAGCAAAAGCGGAACGTTTCAGAAACTATTCCGAAAGTGAACAGCAGACTCTGTATTTCGTGACCTACCGCAGAATACAGAAACCCACAATGTCTAAAAGAGTAGCTGTAGTTACAGGGGCAAATAAAGGCATCGGCCTTGCGATTGTTAAAGGGCTGTGCAAAGCAGGTTTCAATGGAGATATTCTCCTTACTGCACGGAATGAGAAACTAGGACAAGATGCGGTTGCTGGACTGAAATCAGAGGGATGCAAAAACGTAATCTTCCACCAGCTTGACATATGTGACCAAGGAAGCTCTTTGAAACTGAAGAACTTTCTGCAGGAAACGTACGGCGGCCTGGATGTTCTAATTAACAACGCGGGAATGGCCTTCAAAAGTTAGTTTTTGAATTAATTATTTTTCAACCAAGAAGTGTCAAAGAACAGTTAACACATTCGACAATTACAATATTCCAAAGATGGTTGCTGTAAGTTAATTTAACACATTAATGTAAAATATGTTATAATTATTTAATAAATATTGCACTGGAGTCGTTTTGTGCTTGAAACAAAGGAATAAAACGCGCCGCTCAAGTTTTGGTATCAAACTTTGTAGACCTTGCTGTTTTGTTACAACATGTGACGTTGTTGTGTGAATGCCCCCTAGGGACCATATTTTCTAGGGAATGGATGCAATCAAAACAATTTTAAGAATCGGCTTAATAAAATCTTTATTATAATATATTTTATTTTGATTGATATCAAAACGATGATAATCACTAGAAATGAAATAAATGACCACAGTTTTACTACAGATACCGTGGTGAAAGGGTTAGTTTACCATGGTAAACACTGTACCAAAACACTGGATAGACTGTGGTTAATATGGTTTAACTAGTAGCCGATATATATTTATTTATTTATTTGTTTGTTAGATGGAATTAAGCTTTTAAAATCATCTGTAGACCTCTCCTTTATCTTATTTCACTGCCCTGCATAATTATTAACCACAAAAACACATTATGGTTAAATGAGCCCTATGGACTATATCTTCTAGCTTAAAGATACTGATTTAGGAACTGTCTCAATAAAAATAATGTTTTTATGTGTATTACTGTATTCTGATCTATTTCCATACAGCCATCTTTGCTAAAGTCTTCTAAACGTTCTTCTATGTAAAAGGCCGTTCACATAAGACCTTTTTTTCATTCCACTTTTTTAAAGTATTTTTCCATGTAACTGTGCTAGACAGGGATGTTTGACTGTTGCACCGGAGTCTCTTACAGTTGTACAAAAAGCACCACTCAAGATTAAAGGATTTCAAATTTTTTCTGTGTGAAAGACGTCTTAGGGACTGCATCTTCTAGTGGAAGGATATCATTTGGCTCAGTAAAATAAGCTTTAAATTTATTGTATTAGTATATTAATACGTTGTGAATAGCAGCTATTTGAAATACTCTTCTTTTTCTAGATTCAGCAACAGAGCCATTTGGAGAGCAGGCTGAGGTGACCATGCGCACCAACTTCTGGGGAACACTGTGGGTGTGCCATGCTCTTTTGCCGATACTTCGACCTAAAGCTCGGGTGGTCAATGTGTCAAGCTTCGTTAGCAAGAAATCCCTTGACCAGTGCAATCCTGAACTACAGGCAAAGTGCGTGAACCCGTTTCCACTGTAAATGACGATAAAGTACATAGCATGTGAAAGTTTAGATTTTATGTTTACCTTTGAACAGATTCCGAAATAAAGATTTGTCTGAGGAGGAGTTGTACCTGCTGATGGGAGAGTTTGTTCAGGCTGCACAAGCAGGGGATCATGTGGCTAAGGGCTGGCCAAACACTGCCTATGGTACTACCAAGGTAACAAAAATCCTTTTTGTTTCTGAAATAATGAGCCTGGTACAGTATGTTTGGCCATGTATTTTAGCAACAAGCATCCCCAGACTAAGCATGTATTTGTTTTTTGTGTTTTTTAGATCGGTGTGACTGTGCTATCAAGGATCCAGGCTCGAGTTCTTACTGAGACAAGGCCAGGTGATGGTATACTCCTGAATGCTTGCTGTCCAGGATGGGTACGGACAGACATGGCTGGACCAAAGGCTAGCAAGAGTCCAGAGGAAGGAGCAGAAACTCCTGTTTATCTGGCAATGCTGCCTGAAGGAGCCAAAGAGCCACACGGACAGCTAGTGTGGGACAAGACTGTACAAGAATGGTAGCGTGAAGAAAGCAGGCGTCATCAGTTCATTCCATCTGCTAAGAATGTCATGATTACATCTGATAGTGAATGACATTTCCAAAATATACCGACATAAAAAGAATACTAAATGTTGACTTTTACAGCATTAAAATACATTATAAAAAAAGCACTGACTTGCTACAGTTTTCTTAAAAGTAATTGTGTGATTTATTGAAAAGATATGAGCTCACCAGATCTTATTTTCAGTATCTGTTCTGTTTCTAGGGTCTTTTTGTTTATCTAGCTAAGATAAACAGAGGATAAACAGATTTTGGCCTCAAAATTGCTTCTCACAGATTTTTACCATCCGAGAAACCCAAAATCTCTGTATACATTCCTATTGTGTGAAGTAACATGCATATTTAGTTAATAGCCAAAACTTGTGATCTTAAACTGTAATCAGTAATCAGTAAAAATGAAGTAAAAGTTGTTGGTGCAACCTCTGCTCTTGAGAAATCAAAGGCATCATAAAGCAATCTGTAAAAACAAACCAGCTAAGAAACTGGTAATAAAATGTGCAGTATCTAACCCTATTGGCCAATAGAAAGCGGTTATGAGTGTAGAAAATGTAATTGTGTTTATGTTTATAATGTAATGGGACTTTTACTCTACTAAATGGTAGATTAAAGTTAGGTGTATGTAATAAAACACTGTGATCAACCGTGTTAATAAAATCTGCACCCATCTTGTTGGATCAGGCTCACAATATGATGAAATCCCATTAATTGAAAAACAAATATCAACAAAATGTTTATATTTTGTTTAGATAGATTAAAATTGTATGGTATGTATATCCAGTAGAGGGCGCCATAGAAATTCATTTAAATTATTTAACATTAGTGTTGAACTTAAACAGCAAGTAAAACACCATCCGTTCCAAGTATAATAATTATACTGGAAATTCCTAATTGAAAGATCTGAATTTTAGAATATCTTTCATCGGCAAGCATCTAAATGCTTTAGAAACACTGAACCAGTATTGATTTCCTGTGCAATCAATACTAAAACACCCTCATCCCAGTTGTTCCACTAGATGGCAGCATAGGATAAAAAAAGAACATCCTCAAACGCTTCATCTCTACTGTTGTATATTAGTCCATGTCTGTGTTGGTATTCTACTCAAGATAGGAACGGCTGTATAGTATCCAAAGAGATACAGTATGTATAACAACAAATCGGTACTTAAACATAATTAATCAGAATTAACTGGCTGTAATTATTTTATACAGAGTAAAAAAGATTACATTGGATGCAGTGTACAAGCTTTCAGTTCACTTCCTGTATAAAAACAAACACGAAAATGTCTAGCTAGCTCTGAAGCCACAACAAAACATCTGGCAGGAAATTGTCCTTCCTGAACACCTGTAACAAATAAGGATTCTGGAAAAACAGCATAACAACGTGCGCTAAAAGCATTCAGTGGTTGTCGCAAATACAGAATGCAGCAAAGTAATTACACCAGCACCAAAACTACCTGCAAAAACTACATTGTAGCAACAGTGCTTAATTCTGGAGCAAGAAATACATCACAGTTTTTAAGATTTAATGGTTCCAAATGGGAATTGTATTGGTTTTAATGGAAAGTATACCGGTGTTTACTGGTATGTGATGGATCCTATTGGTGGGATGTTAAATCCTATTTGCCCAAAAAAAAAAGGAATTTTGTAATGGTTTTACTGAAACAAGCTAATGGTTCACAGTGGTATTTTAATGAAACCATTTAAATTTCTGTGATGGTTTCTACTGTTTTTTAGCAGATAGATGGATTAAATTTAAAAAAAAAAATGTAAATCATTTTCAAGCATGTATTTAAAAACAAGGAAGTAAACAATGCATGATGGCCTAGATAGTACAGATATCAACAGACAATTATTATATTTCACTTAGTAAACATATATCGAATGCATTTTTTCAGTAGTTTCTGACGAAAGAGACGGAATAATGTACACCGAAACTACGATGAACGTTTTAAGTCACACTTTGATGTTCCGACAATTAATAGTAAATTACTTTGGGCATCTTTGTATCAAACAATGAATGTGACCAATTTAATGACAAAATGTACAGGATTTGTAGAGTCTTATTCACAGCATAAATGTACGACTGTAAAACAACCAATACATCCAAGTGTAGTACAGTGGAGTCAAGTAACGTGAAAAAAAAAAGGAATAAAATAGTTCCCCTCAAAAAAGTACTGGGTTCAAATAGCCTCAAGACATTCCTCTCTCGATTTTGCTCATCAGGGCCAAACAGAGACAGCACGTTTAGCAACACTTGCAGGTCTTCACAACCATATTTGAAAGCTGTTCAACCTGTGGAAAGTTTTAGAATTATTTAGAAGACATTTCTGTTGGCCGCTGATGAAAGTGATATTAAAAACATCAGTAAATTTAATTCTGACCTTATGCTGGCGGCCCACATAGTAAAGGATGGGCAGCGGCTCAAGAACCTGTGGTACACAGCAAGGTTGAGCAGACGCACCGGGATTGTGATGCCTATACAGTGCAAGAACCTGCAGGCAAAGAAAACCAGACAATTTCAGAGCCGTATATTTGACACAGTCCAGTTGTAAAACCTTTCAGTCCTGATTGCTACCTGCGAGTACTTATTTTCTGAACTCCATACGAAAGAGCAAGAGCCAGTGCAATAGTTGGCATAATAACCAGAAGGTTCATGTATCCACTTCCAGCCCAGGTCTTTGCGGAAGTCAATGTACAGACTCCTCACACAGCAGCCCTCAGACTTACTGTATTTAATATGAAAACGGCACACAGTAAGGCATTTGATACAGTAAGAATAAAATAAAGTATGTCAATTTCACTTTATGTTGACTCATAGAAGGCTCACTCGGTACAAACTCGATCTGTTTCCGTTTGACGTTTTCTGCGAGATTTTGACGAGCTGTGGCCGTCAAGAGGAAGTGACATTACCAAAATGTGAGGCCTTGGCATTTTTTCTGCTATGTTTTCTGTATCACCTCTGGGAAGAGTCTCACCTGCAGACACGAAGAGCAATATTAGCTTGTCACATCAACATCAAGACATACAGGATTTTCTTTTTTAATTCACAAACCTTTTATTTTGATATTTGGAAGTTGCTTCTGAGGATCGCAATCATCAGAGATCTTCAGTTGAAATCCTTGCTCTGGCTCTATGAATCAAAATTTGGAGAACGTTTTATTTATGATGCAAATAATGCATACATGTAATTAGCACTTCTTTTGAACTGAAACATGAGCTACAGCAGTAGTATAAAACAAAAAAATTTCTTCTGAAGAATGACCTATTGATTAACCTGTTGATTGTAATGTTAATGGTATAGTATGTAAACTGTTTTATTAATTAACCTATTTATTAATAATGTTTATATTTTTTAACCCTGTTAGAAAACCTTTGGGACTTTAGTTTAAAGCCCTTGTTTGTGTGTGTTTGTTATGTTGTAGCATATAAACACTACATCAGTAAATAGACTAATTGTAAATAGATAATTAAAATTAAAGATATATTGCTTATATTTAAAATTACAATGCAAATATAGAAAGAACAACTAAATTCTGCAAATGTTGGTTTGTAGTAGTGCTATTTTATTATATTTATGTACCATTTATTCGTTTTTGTTTTATGAATAATTCATTTAATAAAAATATTTTTATATTAAGTGTTATGGTTATGTATTTGGTCATAGTTTCAGGCTAATATAATTTACGTATTATATATCTCAGCTTTATTTCAATTGTATAAGTTGTACAAGTTTTAGTTAACGATAGCAACACTTGTCTGTTTTTATTGTTATTAGACATACTAAAAATATATAAAAATGTGTTTCATCATTATTCAATTATTAACTGGTGTATGCAGTCATTTTAATCTGGGGGGGGGAGTCATTGGGCAATAAGGCTGCTAAATTCTAATTACAAAATGAAAAATATTTTTACTGCAATAATTTTATTAGATTAGTATTTTAATTCTTAGATGCAGCTGAAGTGTGTCATTTGATGCAATGAGATACTTTTCATGCTAGGTTCATCTTAGTAGTCACAAAAAGGTCCCGTTTCTCACCACTCCTCTGAAGCCAGTCCTTCAAGGTCTGTGTGACATCAAACGACAGCCACTTGCCAGTCATCTCTGTGGTAATAAAACGTGATTCCAGGTAGCGTGATTTGTTCGCGGTGACCTGATACAGCTCCATTCTATGCTCTGAATCAGGAGGCATTGAAGCATCCTTGATTTGCATACGGAGCTCCACCTGGGAGATTGTGCGGGTTAAACCCAGTTTGCCATTTATATCTGTGATGTTGAACCATAAGAACCTGTCTGGGTTTTGCTTCACTGCGGATGAGATAGAAAGCAAAAATGTCAGATTGCATAATAAGTTGACTCTTTATAAAATCATACAATGGTGAATCACAATTGTGTGATGAATCCCAACTTTTTAATGTGTGTGTGTCAATTATAATGTTTCCTCAAAATGAGTGACTGTTGTCATTGTCTGTAGTTTTTCAAATTTGTTTCAGACACCAAACAACAAAACCTCCCTAAACCACTGTTGTCATTTATATCCAAATAAGGTTTTAAGAGACAACAACAGATAGAGAGATGTTTGGAGTCGAGCGATACTGTAGTTTACCCAGGAACTCTAAATCCAGGATCTGAGTAACTTCATTAGAATTCACTTAGCAGCCTTCCTTCCTGTTTGTGGTCAGATAATTCACACACACCCTCAGCTCTCTGAGGAAATCATCAGGCACATGGCATTTTAGCCATAACACATAGCACTGTAATCATTCAGTAATCGACAAGCTAGACAATAGAGAAGAAGAACAGACCCACTCACTCTGTCTCATGGAGAACTTGTGAACTTCCTTAGCGTAGTATTCCTCCTCCATCGGATCTTCTATAGGTTGGTGTACAGGAGTCACCGCTTGCTCCTCATTCAGCTCCACAGTGCTGTTGTACACCGAGATGAGCTCTGCTGGGATCTTGTCTATCACCTCTTCCTCATCTACTTCTGGTTCTTTAGACAGTCGTAACTTGCTAAGAATCTGTCCTCGAATGGCTTCAATGCGTTTTCTCTTTATTAGTTCCAGGTCTAAGGGACTGCATGTTGACAACGCTCCGCTATAGTGCACAAATCCCAACAGGCATTGCAATGCCAATAATAAACTCTCCGTCCTCATGGTCAGTGTTTTTGTTGAGTCTTTAAATGCGAGCACGTCTAGATACGATGCTGGCGTCACTTTAGCATTGCTAAAGCGTAAGCTGGTGCTGTCTGCTTTAATTCAAACTCAACGGCCTGAATCAGAACCTGAACATCACTGAGCTACTGATGCCCATACCGGCACAACAGACTCAATGGATCTGAAATAAAACAAACAAAACTCACCAATAAAATCAGAGGTCCATCGAAAGACACAATTGATGTCCTTGCAAGCATTTACAGTACCATTTCCATTCGATAACGTCAACCCTTCCTTGGGCTCAACAGGAACAAACATATACAATAATTTGAGGTTCTAAGTTTTCTGTGTGTCGTACCCTTGTTCTAAACACCCAGTTTGCTCTCAACTCAAGGAATGACAAAAGAGGAAAAGGAAGCAGCACAGTTTAACCAAATGACACAACACTTCCTTTGCAGCACAGTAGTTTCCCCTGTAGATTTAACCCAAAATGTGGACAATATGAGAGGCAAAGGGTTTAGTTTAACTCATGATGACATTTGTATGCCTGGAGTCAGCTGGTTATTACGGTTTACAAGAATTAAAGTTTTAGAATGATTTAAATCGTTCCCCAATTAAACAAGGATTCATTAAAGAATGTTACATTAAACCTTCTTCAGGCCTATTCACACCAAGAATTTTACTTAATCATAATTTAATAATTATAATAACATAATTGTTTGTTTATTACAGCCATACGCTGTAGTTTGGTTGTCTGTTACTTTAAATCCTCAAGCTTTAATAATTATCAATGTTCTTATTGCTAATCATATAGAAAAAAAGAATTCGAACAAAATTATTTTGTACTATATACTTCACGCGGTCCACTTAATACAGGACAGTAATGTAAAGGGTGGGTGTTCTCTGGTATTTACCTTCTATGACATGGAAATTTTTTCTGCTGTTGTGCTGAACTTTGATGCAAGTATACCGTGGCCCTGTGAGTACGCATGATTTTGAATATATTTTTAGAAAGTTTTGCATGTAAAGCTTTTTTAATGAGTAAGAAATGACTGAGGTTAGTTGGGTATGTTAAGGTAACAGTTAAATGGAACAACTCTGAAAATATGCTAGGCTCCAGTTTATCGGTTAGAATATCTGCCACATCTTGTGTTTACAGAATGCAGACTCAATTCCCAAATGATGTATCCTACTTTCAACTGTTTAAACAGCAACTTAGCAGAGGTACCAAAAATTAAACAACTACACACTCATCAACTTAAAAAAAAAAAAAAAAAAACATCACCCTCCACCCTCTTTCTTCTATTTAAAGAAACAAAATTTAAGAGAGGAACTGATGAAACTCGATACAAGCAGGATGTAAAGCAGTGCATTAAAATACTCTTTAACACCCTTTCGAAACATTTCTGAAACAGGGTGGTGTCAACAATTTCACCCCTTAACAGTTCATTTATACACTGTGTTCGTAATATTTATATATTTGATTAAGTAGTCTTTTAAATATTATTCCCCTCAGTTTGACTTATCATAGCCTGCTGAGTGCTGATGGCAAAAATGAGCTGTAATCTTACTCGCTCTTTTGTCTTTTTGTAATATCACTAAAACAATTTGAAACTCCACACAGGAAATGAGCAAGATGTGCCAAAGAGCTATCTACATAAAACAGAGCCTGCTACAAAATGATACGGAAAGATGTGTCTACACTGAGGAAAGTACTGAGCTGAACTGCGTCAGTTTGCTTAGACAGGTCTTTCTCGTGTCAGTTCTTGATGAAAGACTTAAAAATGTTTACTTTTTGGCCAAATTTAATTCCATCAAAACAAAATAGTATTCGATAAAACATACAAAGAGTACAAAAAGTGTACAAATCCAAATAAAAAAAGTATTGTTTAAGATTCAAAGCACAAATACACATTATCAGTCTACAGATATAAATCTATCACTCACCTACAACACTTGCATTCACACACACCTTATATAACTACCTCCTGCCCAACATAACAAAATATTTTACCTTCTTTTCCTCTCCATATACCATAGACCTGAAATGTATGACAACCTGCGGTCAGTTCTCAGCTCTCCACACCGTATCTGTCAAAGTGGCGCAGAATAACACACAGCTCTAGTTCAACTGTGCCCATGCCAACTGTGTGGAGTCTGTATCGGTCTGCGCCACTATAAATGAGATCTGGTGAGCGCAGCTGCGGACCTCCTCCAACAAACATCTCAGAAAGTTGATCCTGCCAGGATCCCAGCGGCCGCCATGTCACACACTGCAGACGATGCTGTCCAGGGCTTGATGGTACGTGAATATAACCATAACCATACAGCTGGCATCGGCCAAAAGAGTCCTGATGCCACACCTGGAGGTGAAGTTTTGGCCATCCTAGAAGTAGAAACACGTCTATGTATTATAGTGATTATAAACTCTTTCTGGGACACTAAAACACATGATAAATACCTTGTAGGCCCTTAGTAGTGTAGTGCAAATCAATAGGATGAGTCCAGTATGCCATGTCCCCTGCTTGAGGCATGTCCACCTGAGTCTGGCCTTCCTTCAGACCAGAAAGAAGTCTCCATGCTCCACCTGAATGACAGAAAGGTTTTAGTACTTCATATTAAAATTAAACTTTGAGATATCAAATAAAGAAAAAAAAAACTTAAAATAAAAAAACGTAAAACATTTTTAAACCATTAAAATGCAAGATAAACTAGATAAAAATGGTTGTAGAGACATAATTAAAGTCGGATTAAGAAAGCCAGAGCTGAAAGTTTGAAAATAGTTAAAGAAGTTAAAATTGTTTAAGCTTGATCTTTTCAGTCTGAAAGGGTTAGAAATGGTCAGATTATAGATAGATGTTGCTAACATGATTCTACCATGATTTACAAGTTACTAGCATGTTTGTAGCATGATTAGCATGCCACTAGCATGGTGTTAGCATGATTAACATGTTACTAGCATATTGCTGACATGATTAACATGTTACTAACATTTTGGTAGCATGATTACCAATTTACTAGCATGTTGCTGACCTGTTTATAGCATGATTAGCAAGTCACTAGCATGTTAAGCATGTTGCTAGCATGTTTCTACCATTATTAACAAGTTACCAGCATATTGGTAGCATGTTTGTAGTATGATTAGCACGTTGCTAACATGATTATAGCATGAACAGCACGTTACTGGCATGCTGTTAGCATGTTTAGTGTCTTTCTCACATTATTAGCATGTTGCTAGCATGATTTAGATAGATTAGATATAGTATTAGATAGAGTGGAAGCTTAAATGAGTTTGAAAGGGTTAGAAATAGTAGTCAGACTAGTCTGAAGGTCTGGGCCGAGTTCTAGGAGGAGATGGTGTTTAAATTTTCGCTCAGAATAAATATAATAATAAGTTTAAATAGTATATCAGTAAGTTGACTTTTCTCAAGCCAACTCAACAAAATAAAGAGGTTTTAAGGTTTGCTCTCACAAAACAACAAATGGTTTCTTTGCAAAAGTGTGCTCCCTGATGAGATGCACTCTTTTGGGAGAATACAAAAAGATCAAAATACAAAATGATTTTGCATACAAAAATTCCCCTCCACTTCCTCTTTTTTATTATGACGTCACTTTAGGAGTAAAACGTAATTTAAGTGCAAACTATTTTACAATAAAATAGAAAGGATACCTGCGTGTACGCCCCATTTGCAGAAGAGGCTGTTCTGTGGGAATCCGGTGGCCCCAATGATTTGTCCAATGATATGCAATTCTGCCATAGGATTTCTGAAATATCATTATGTAGTAAGTTAGTCATCACATCCATCAGATCAAATGACTACACATGCATTTTCTAACAAATTTCTCCAACATATCTTAACAATTTCAGTCTCATTGTTTGACTGATTACTCATACTGCACCGTGTTTAGCACTGCTGAATTCAAAACCGTCATACTTCTCGACAATACACTCGTTAAAGGTTATTTAGATGCATTACGATTCAGTTAAGTCTTTCTACAGACACCTGGTAACTAGGGTAAACTAAAACTAGCAGATCGTAGCTAATTAGCGACCCATCTGCACTCGTTTCACAACTTCATTAACAAAGTAGACCAGTTACAATTCACACGCGCACCACAGTCACCGCAATCCATTCATTGATCGGCAATGCTGGCAAAATGAGCTGCTAAATACTAATCCAGCAGATTTGGTCCTTGTTTACAGCGCCTTCCTGTCGTCAAGGATCACTTCCTTAGCAACTCGCTTCCTCGTGCTCTGAGTTTGTGGATATGTTCAGTTTGACGAGGTTGTAGCTGCCATCTAGCGGCCCGTGCTTGTGTTGTTAACATTGATCTCATTGTGTTCTCATTCAATCAGGATCAGGATAGCTGTAATAGGCTACTGTTTTCAAAATGATATAGCCATGTGACAGAAAAAAACACTGGCATCTAGCAATGCCTTGGGGGGAAAACTGTTAATTTAAAAAATAAAGCACACATGGACCTAAATAAGAAATAAAATCATTATCAAATAAATATATGTCCTTTTCCGTTTCCTAAACACTGGAATTTGCTGAGCTAGATATTAGTGCAGTCAAGATTACACATGATACTTGTGGTGGAAAACCCGCAAAAAGTGCCTAAACACATAAAATGCTAGCTGGGGAAAGTTTCAGCCTAAATTTAGCAATAGCTCCAATTATCACATTAAAACTGTTTACATTTTATTCCTTCTGTTGACTCAAGTACGATGTTCCATATGTAGGAATAGCTATTCATAGCATATTTATGTGCAAAAAAAAGTTAATCAGAAAAAGGTTTTTAATTGATAATTTTTATATTTTTAAAAACTGTTATTTAGCTCTTTATGTTTGTATTTTGTTAGACAAATAAAATAAATTTTATTGAATGGCCATCACTGCACGTCAACTTCTTAGAATGTCCCCTAAAGATGCTGTGATTTTTTAATACTCTGATGTTTACACAGCGCACTCAATAACAACATATGCCAAACATAAGGTTCTCCCTGTGGCCCAAAGTATCCACCTCAGGTAGGCATCAACATCTCAAAGCCTCAGAGACCACATTTGTACAAACACACAGACAAATAGTAAATATTTAATGAGACTCATAATGGAAACGCAAGGGACTGTGCGTGAGTGGATGCTGATGTAACCTTTAAGATTGACATGTGGTTATGAGAGTTCAGATCAATACAGTAAGTGCATATCATATTAACATATTTTCTATATCTAAAATCACAATTAGAACTACATGTTGACAGTAAATAAATAAAAATGAAAGATTTAACAAAAGTTTTCCCTCTTATATGCAGCGTGGCTGTGAATGTGTACTTTTTACAACTAATTATTAGGCAAACATTGATTTACGTGCAGTCACCTTTACTGCAAGTTAAAGAGAAAAATAACTGCCTAACTTGTACTGATGAGTACTCAAAGATGCCTGCTGACGCTGTTATGAGGCCTATAAAACAAGTCATTATAGTGACTGAACACAATTCTGTTGACCTTATCACTCCAAATGCAACTATTCAGTGCAAGTGAGATTCTTAATCAAATCTGTGCATTTATATGGACTTATTCATATTCAAAATGTGAGATTAATTACATTATCACATGCATTTGTGCTACTGCTAGCAAGCCAGCTACTGTATTTAGATAGTTTGATAACTTAAGTTCACAGTACTCATAAATAATTTACACTTAAATGTTTTAAAGCAACTTGTTTCCTCAAATGCTTTGAATGTCCTTAAACAATGAAACATTTGCTGAAAAGGTCATCTTTTGAAGTGAAAAACTTGTTGTTTTGAAGGATTTGTTTATTACGCACAACTTTTCACAGCTCATGCACACATGCACACACATAAACTAGCATGGGATTCAATACGTAACTTATGACAAAATATTTGACAATGGTATTTAAAGTGATGATCTTTTATGTATAACAGTATTATACACTGTGGGTCAATTTGATGTCCACGCCTTATAATAGATGTCTAATTTGGATGAGTCTAACATCACTCAGACTGTAGTTATTATGCTCTTCACCTTGAGTGGAGTTGTCTTGCTATAGTTTGTTTGGTCATATGTTTTGGGTTGACACACTTAATCTTTTTATGAGTGTAGTGTTGTATATATGTGCTGTCAGTAGAATTTAAATTATAAAAAATGTCTGTTTTGTTCTTCTCTTTTCTACAACTGCTCTCTTACATGTTTCTGTGCCAACCTGATATCACAGAATTGCGTGAAATAACCACAAACTCTTAACACGTAATTCCTTGTTAGTATCACGTAATCATCGACAATTCTATGATGGGCTCACGTAAAAGATTGCAATATAAGTCAGTGACAGGCATCAGCCGTGATCCACGCATGGATTTGAAGCTGAAAATGTCCCAGTTCTTGCATGGCCAGCATACTCACCGAACATGTCACCCGTTGAGCATGTTTGGGATGTGCTTGACCTGCGTATACGACAGCGTGTACCAGTTCCCACTAATATCCAACAACTTCGCACAGCCATTGAAGAGGAGTGGACCAACATTCCACAGGCCACAATTGACAATCTGATAAACTATGCGAAGAAGATGTGTTGCACTGCATGAGGCAAATGGTGGTCACACCAGATACTGACCGGTTCTGAGTCCCCAGAACCCAAATAAAGCAAAAAAACTGCACATTCCAGGGTGGCCTTTTATTGTGGGCAGTATAAGGTACACCTTGTATGTATGTTTATGCCATGCCATGCAACATCATACAGCAATGGATTCAGGAAACAAAATTAGTTCTTTGGTATAGGCTACAGTGGTGCAATGGATAATGTTTGACTAGTCAGAAGTACAAAAACGTGGTCTGATATATTTCAAATAATTAATTAATGCATATTAAGAATGTGAATTTCAAACTGTTTTGGTGCAGAGCTTGTTTTATATTTGCAAAGACAGAAGAAACAAAGAAATTTAAACCATGCACTAAATAAAGATGTTTTTTTAACAGGCATTTTGACAAGCACAGAAATCAGCCTCTGGGGTTTCATACGTAGTTCATGACAGCTACTTAGCAAGGATATTAAAAGTGGGATGTTCTCTGATCATTGTCTTCAGCAACAGCAGTGACACAAGCTTGAAGATTTGCTATTATAAGGACTTTGGACTTTTGCAGTATTATTCAGTGTTTTATAATCTTTTTGATGATGTCTAAGTTTAATGGTTCTACACCTAACATCACTCAGACTTTACTGCCATTGCAACAGGATTTGAAAACATTTTTGTCGGTGTCCTCATGTGTTATTTTTCTGTATGTCAATGGGGTCATGATCTTCACTTTAAATAAGAAAACTGTTTTCCAGGAGGCATCCCGCTATATTTTGTTTGGACACATGCTTTGGATTGACACTCTTAATCTTGTAATGAGTGTAGTGCTGTTTGTGTGTGCTGTTTGCAGGCTTTTGGTTTTGAAAATAGTCTGCATTGTGCTTCTCGTTGCCGCAACAGCTCTCTATCAGGTCTCTACCTTGAATCTGGCTTTAATGTCACTAGAAAGGTATGTGGCCATCTGCTTTCCTCTCAGACATGCAGAAATTACCACTTATAGGAGAACTAACGTGGCCATCGGTGTCATTTGGATGTTAAGCTGCATTCAATCCCTGTCTGAGGTTATTGTCTTCTATTCTGTCGATACCACAAACACAGCAATGAATCTTTTCTGCTCTAGAACTACTCTTTTCAGGCTGCAGATCTATAAGAAACTTGAAATAGCTTTCACATGTATATTTTTTGTGTCTGTGTCTTTTGTTATTATCTTTACTTATGCCTCTATAGCAGCTGTGGCTAAAGTAGCCACCCGTGATAAAGCTTCAGCCAATAAAGCCAACAAGACCGTTCTGCTGCATTTAATACAGCTGGGACTCTGTGCTGCTTCTATTTTAGTTGGAGTCATCCAAGAAGCCATTTATGTTTATACTGACTATATGACTTCATTGAATGTGATGTATTTTTTCTTTGTAGTGTTCATGATTTTTCCAAGATGTTTAAGTCCTCTTATATACGGTCTGAGAGATCAGGCCTTCAGCTGTTTATTTAAATACTACTTCACTTTTGGTTCCAAAAAGAAAAACAGTTGTAACACAGAAATACATTTAGTATCAGGTGGTTGAGAAATACTCGATTTATCTGATGGCTATTGAAATGGTATCTAAAATTCTTAATTCTCCATATTTTAACAAGTGCAAACAACAACATACTAAAAACAAAGTACATTTAAACAAATGTATAAAAGAAGTAGAAAAAAACTACATTAAATGACAAGTGCCTAAAATTGTTCAAACGAAAAAAAAAGCATCAAAAATATGCCAAAGAACATTACATTTAAAATGCTTTAGAAAATAATATGTTGTCACTGTGCTTTGTGTATTATGCAAAATATGAACTTATATCTTTAATATGTTATGGATGTTCAGCCACATAGAATAACTTGCAAGCATATTTAATAAACACATTAAACCCATCACAATGTTTGCCAGTTCACTGAATACAGATATGGTTATAGATAGTGTATTGGTCCATGTTTTGCACCCTTTCTGTCCATGCGATAAACATAATCACAGTTACTTTCAAGGTTCTTTTACTTTTTTTGTCTTTTTTCATTTTATGGAGCATATACTGTATGTAACATCAAATTGGGCCCAGAGGTTACAGCCTTTTTAAAGGTTAAACAATCAGATAAAATAACCATGTCAATAGTACAGACCACATGTCTTTTTTGATAACATAATTATGTAGAATTTATTTGATAAGCAATTCATATGAAGTTAATTTAGAAGGTAATTTATGAAGGTTTTGTACTGTTAGTTAAATAATTTAAACTTGTTAAAAGAAGTAATAAATGTACAAAACCTTTTTTATATTATATTAAAAAATATTTTATATTATAAGTATATTATTTCAACATAAAAATTATTAAAGGTGAACTGGTTTGCATATTCTTTCCCATGTTCTCCACAAATAGATGTTTAGGGATTGTGTGTGTTTGTTATTATTGGGAGGTCCACAGAAAAGTTGTTTTCCCACAAAAGAATGATGAAGACTCTCACCATTAACATGAAAAAAAGGCCTCTGTTCTCTTAAATTGTCTATCTCAGGATTACTTTTGTTTTGTTTGGGTTTGTTTTCTTATTTTTTAACTAACATTGGGGGCTTGCATTAAATCAGCATTGGCACAGAGATCTAGTGTAATTAAACAGTGACAAAAATTATATGAATCTTAATATGGTAGCAAATTCTACTTATATAACAGTAGATGGCTCCAAAGTTGCAGATGCACAACACAAAAACCTACAGTAATACAAAAAAGTAAAACAAAAAAATACAGTACCATTTAATTGGTTTGAGGAAAAATCATATGCACATGCTGACTGTGCCATTGAGTCACTATGATCTATTATGAATATTCAAGGGATTTTGTCTTGTGCGAAAAACTAGTTTCTGTTTTGTTCCCGCACTTCATGCAACAACTAGAAAATGTCCAACCTGGTCTCGTAAAAAAATTTACCTCTCTGCACTTTTTATGCAAAACTGTTTTTACGTGCACTTTTCACCGCGGTTTCAAAGAGAAATGTCCAATGGGTGGAGTTTTACTGCCTCTAGTTTTAATTTCTTCTGGATACTGCAGTGATATATACTTTTTGGTACATATTTTGAGTATAGCTATAAATACACCAAGGTAGGAGTATTAGCGTTTCCACCTGGACATCTTTTAACCACGTACCTCTGCGGCTTCGCACCGTTTGTGCCGCTCCACAGACTATTTAAGCTCGGACTTTTGCCACTAGAGGTTGCGAAGTCTCAATTTGCCCCGGCTATCGTTACCAAGCGTTTTCCTAGTGTCTACTGTTGGATCTACCCGTGTCTGATTTCTGCCTGTGTTTTGTTTTCCGCCATTTTGCCGCCTGCCCTGACTTATTGCCTGTTTATCGACTCTGAGTATTGACTGTTCCCTGCTATTCCTGTCTTACTGTGTACCGACCTTCGCCTGTCTGACCTAACCTAATAAACTGTTGCTAATGGATCCGCAAGAATCCCATGAGTCATTACAGAAGACTTCGCCACAAGAGGATCCAGCGACGATGCGGCAAGTGATCAGTGAGGTGAGCCGCCAAGCCTCGGGGCTCCTCTCCCACTGACAACAGCTGGAGAAGCTCACTTCGCTCACCGCAGAGCTAGTCAGCTCCATCCAGGCCCTCACCGCCGCGACCATGGCGCAGAGTAGACCAGCGGAGCCGTCGGCCGCAGTCTCTCCCCCGGCCCCCGCCACTCACGCCAGCCCGGCGCGCCTCGCTCTGCCGGAGAAATACAACGGGGCTCCCGGTAAATGCAAAGGATTCTTATTACAATGCGACATTTATATGTAGTCACAAGCTACATACTTTTTCTGATGACGATGCCCGGATTTCATTGATCTGTTCGTTGCTGACTGGGAAAGCCTTAGACTGGGTGACGGCTCTATGGGAGGGCCGCCACATGGCCTTCCCCTCATACCAGAGCTTCCTTCGGCAGTTCCGCGAGGTGTTTGACCATACCGCTGACGGAAGGGACGCCAAAGATGAACTGCTGGAGCTTAAGACCCTCGCCGCTCAGACCGGATGGGAGAGCGACTCACTTTTCTCTCTATACAGCCGGGCCCTACGAGAGGATCTCCAGGCCGAGCTAGCCTGCAAGGAAGAGGATCTCAGTCTCGCCCAGTTTATGGAGCTGGCCATCAAGACCGACCAACTCATACGTTCTCGGAGGAATTGCTGCCAGCCACCGGTCCCGGCTTTCTCCGCCACACTTCCTCCAGCTGAACCGATGCAGATTGGAGCCGCACGCCTCACGTTGGAGGAGCGAGAAAGCAGGATGGAACAGGGGCTCTGCCTGTACTGCGGAAAGCCGGGCCATCTCCATCTTTGCTTTTGTATTTATTTCGTAATACATAAGTCACATATTTTTTTTAATGTCTATTATTGTTAATTAAAAAATGACATTTAACAAAAAATATTTATTTTACTGTGAAGATAAACAGAGTATATGCTCACATATTACCTAAACCACAAAACAATATTTTATATAGTTTAGAAATTAAAACAAGAATGCATTGCTGATTGATACAATTGAGTTTTAATGTGTGTATGCATTGCATGAATTACGTTTTTGTGGCTATTAATATTTTAAATGAAACAGTGGCAGTGGTGTTTGATAGAATATTTCGTCATATTGTGATACTAGAATAACATCTGAAGCACTTTTCACTGTTTTAATATCCACAACAGGGTGCTACACGCCAACAAAATATACGGTATAGAAAAAGTTTGCATCAGTCATTATCATTATTAACAAACAACACTGAGTTACAGAAAATTAGTTTGTAGCATAATAAAATATATAAATTGATCACAAATTGTTTTAAATAAATGGTAATCTTTCCACAATGGTAACCACAAGATAATAACACTTCTCCGCGCCGCCTGTCCCGTGAGGCCCACAAGATCCAAGGTTTACCGGGTGAGCGCTTTTTCTTTAGACACTGCCATGAAGCTGGAAGTGGTTTTACATGTATGGGGAGAGCAGCTAGTTACCAGGGCTTTCTTAGACTCTGGAGCAGGGGGGAACTTAATTGACTACCAGTTTGCTACTGACCATGGTCTTCCCTTGCAGGGGGCAGTCGTGGCCTAATGTATAGAGAGTCGGACCTGTAACCCAAAGGTCATGGGTTCGAGTCCCAGGTCCGGCAGGGTGGGGTTAGTGAATAATCAGCGCTCTCTCCACCTTCAATACCATGACTGAGGTGAGACCCTTGAGCAAGGCACC
>JAUYWG010000059.1:8657621-8697120 GCA_034779775.1 Enteromius afrohamiltoni | reverse complement strand
TGAGGAGGACGCCGAGCTCGACACTCTGCCCACCGAATACCAGGACCTCCGTATCGCCTTCAGCAAGGTGAAGGCAATTCAGCTACCACCTCACCGCCCTACGGACTGCGCCATCGAGCTCCTCCCAGGCGCCATCATTCCCCGTGGACGGGTGTTTGCCCGAGACGGACAGCATGAACCAGTACATCGAGGAGGAACTGGCCAAGGGCTTCATTAGACCCTCCTCGTCACCCGCATCAGCGGGTTTCTTCTTCGTCAAAAAGAAGGACGGCGGGCTCCGCCCTTGCATTGATTACAGAGCGCGTAACGATGTCACCATCAAATATCGTTACCCCCTGCCCTTGGTGCCCACGGCCCTAGAACAGCTCCGCTCAGCTCATTACTTCACCAAGCTTGATCTCCGAAGCGCATACAACCTTGTGCGCATACGAGAGGGGGATGAGTGGAAGACGGCCTTCTCTACCCCCACCGGGCACTATGAGTATCTGGTCATGCCGTTTGGCCTATCGAATAGCCCCTCCATCTTCCAGGCGCTGGTCAATGACATCCTCAGGGACATGCTACAACGTTTTGTCATCGTGTATATTGACGATATACTGATTTACTCAGAAACTCTCAAGGACCATGTCAGCCACGTCCGGGCAGTGCTCCAGCGCCTCGTGGACAACCACCTCTATGCAAAGCTGGGCAAGTGTGAGTTCCACCAGACCCGTGTCTCGTTCCTGGGCTACATCATCAGCTCTGACGGTGTGGCCATGGATGAAACCAAGGTGGCGGCCGTCATCAACTGGCCCAGGCCCCAGAACCTTAAAGAACTGCAACGATTCCTGGGGTTTGCTAACTTTTACAGGCGGTTCATTCGGAACTTCAGTCACACCGCCTCTCCTCTGACAGCCTTGACTAAAGCCACCACCAAGCGGCTACCCTGGAGCTCTGCATGTGAGGCCGCCTTTGAGGGACTGAAGCTCAAGTTCACGACGGCGCCTATCCTCCGTCACCCAGACCCTAGCCGCCAGTTCATCGTGGAAGTCGACGCCTCCAGTACTGGCGTAGGCGCCGTGCTCTCACAGCGACAAGGCACCCCAGAGAAACTCTTTCCCTGTGCCTACTATTCGAGGAAGCTGACTCCTGCAGAGCGGAATTATGATGTCGGGGACCGGGAGCTTCTTGCCATGAAGACCGCCCTGGATGAGTGGCGGCACTGGCTGGAGGGAGCTACCGAGCCCTTCTTAGTTCTTACGGACCATCGTAACCTGGAGTATCTCAGAACAACTAAGAGACTTAATGCTCGGCAGGCCCGCTGGTCGCTGTTCTTCACCCGCTTCCAGTTTAAGATCACCTACTGTCCAGGGTCGAAGAACAGCAAGGCCGACAACCTGTCTCGCCTTCATGACCAGGCGCTTCTGCCACCCAAACCCGAACATATCCTGCCGCCAGCCCTGATTCTAGCCCCCGTCCAATGGGACATCATGGAAGAAATCCGGGTGGCCCAGGCCCAGGACCCCGCGCCTTCTGAATGTCCGCCCGACCGCACCTACGTACCCGAGGCGCTCCGGGACCACCTCTTGCACCTGGTTCACGATAACCCCAGCGCTGGGCACCCAGGCATCCTAGCTACCACGCAGCTCGTGGCCAACCCACTGTGTGACTTGTCAGATGTCTAAAGCCTCACATCAGAGACCCGCCTGTCTGCTTCAACCACTCCCCATTCCTCAGAGGCCCTGGTCACACATCGTGGTCGACTTCATCACCGACCTGCCACCCTCCGAGCAGCACACTGCCATCCTAAGCGTCATTGACGCTTCAAAGGCCTGTCGCCTCATTCCCCTGTCTAAGTCACTTCCTGGGAGACAGCCCAGTCATCTTAGAACACGTGTTCCGCTATTATGGCCTTCCCGAGGACATCGTTTCAGACCGTGGTTCCCAATTTACCTCAAGGGTTTGGCTGGCCTTCTGTTCCCAGTTGAACATTAACATCAGTCTTACTTCTGGCTACCACCCCGAGTCCAACGGACAAGTGGAGCGTTTAAACCAGGAACTCACACGCTTTCTGCGCTCCTACTGCCACCGAAACCAGGAGGACTGGAGCCAGTATCTTCTGTGGGCCGAGTATGCCCAGAACTTGCTCCGTAAACAAGCCACTGGCATGACGCCATTCCAGTGCGTTCTGGGGTTCCAGCCTCCCCTCTTCCCATGGTCCGGCGAGCCTACGGATCTGCCCTCCGTGGACCACTGGCTCAGACGCAGCAAACCGCACCCCGCTTACGATCCTGGTCAGTGGGTCTGGCTCTCGTCAAGGGACCTCCGCCTTCCCTGCCGCAAGCTCTGTCCAAGGTACGTGGGTCCTTTTAAGATTGTCAGACAAATTTCTCCTGTATTTTATCGTTTAGCATTGCCTCCCAGTTACCCTATCTCACCCACCTTTCACTCTTCTTTGTTGAAGCCCGCTGCTGCCCTGGACGGGGAGGGGGACCAGGATGAGGAGGCGGCACCAGAGGCACCCCCCCTGCTCCAGGACAATGAGGGGGTTTACCAGGTCCACAAGATCCTGAACTCCAGACGGGGACGGCTTCGGCCCAGAGGAAAGATCGTGGGTTAACACCCAGGACATCCTGGATCCATCGCTCACCGAGTGTTTTCACCAGGACCACCCTGAGAAGCCGGCCCCCAGACCCCGTGGGAGGCCCCGATGTCGCATCCGGTCTCGCTTCAGGAGCCGCTCGCAGGGGGGGGGGGGGGGCCCTCTACGGCCAACGGCAGCGGGAACCTTCACCCGAGTATTAGCGTTTCCACCCGGACATCTTTTAACCACGTACCTTGGCGGCTTCGCTCCATTTGTGCCGCTCCACAGACTATTTAAGCTCGGACTTTTGCCACTAGAGGTTGCGAAGTCTCAATTTGCCCCGGCTATCGTTACCAAGCGTTTTCCTAGTGTCTACTGTTGGATCTAACCATGTCTGATTTCTGCCTGTGTTTTGTTTTCCGCCATTTTGCTGCCTGCCCTGACTTATTGCCTGTTTATCAACTCTGAGTATTGCCTGTTCCCTGCTATTCCTGTTTTACTGTGTAACGACCTTCGCCTGTCTGACCTAACCTAATAAACTGTTGCTAATGGATCCGCAAGAGTCCCGTGAGTCATTACAGGAACATGTTGTTTTTTTTACAATTTTCTTTCAAAATTTGTTCTAAATTGTACTAATTCAGAACAAAAAAAGAAACCAATTAACACAGAAGTGTGACTTTAAATATGTCAAAAAAGTGCAAGACAAGTGCATGGTCCTAAAATAATTAAACACATGCATTTGTAATGTTTTGTTTTCTGCTTCTTCTTTGGAATAGAGTAAACATACACACACAGACCACCACCCACCCCACCCTCACCCCCCTCCACCAAACACACACATAAAACAGCCAATGAGATTCAACACGTACATGACATAATGAATTTAACCATATTTAAGCTGCGTTGCTGTGTCAGCGATATGATCTATATAAAATGCTAGTCTTAAGATCTGTGTTCAGGTAGACAGTATTATTAGGTGTGCTACATCAACATCAACATCATATATTCAACATCTTCATGTCTTATTTTTTGAAATATGTTGTCTTTTAATGGTTCTACATCGAACTTCTCTCAGACTCTATCGCTGGTGGATAGAGATGCACCAGTGAAAACGTTCTTGTGCGTGACTCCATGTGTTATTTTCCTCTATGTCAACGGGGTCATGATTTTCACCCTAAGGAAAAAGACTGTTTTTCAAGAGGCTTCCCGCTACATTCTGTTCAGTCACATGCTTTGGCTCGATACTTTACATCTTTTCATGAGTGTAGTGCTGTTTGTGTGTGCTGTTAGTAGGATTACTATAATGAAAAATGTCTGCATCACTCTTCTTGCAGCTGCACAAGCTCTCTATCAGGTTGCTTTACTAAATCTGGCTTTAATGTCACTAGAAAGGTATGTGGCCATCTGCTTTCCTCTCAGACATGCAGAAATCACCAGTTACAGAAGAACACACATATTTATTGGGGTTGTCTGGATGTTGGGTTTGATTCAGTGCTTGTCTGAGATGATTATTTTCTATGCTATTGATTCTACGAACACAGCAATGAATTTGTTCTGCTCAAGAACTACTCTTTTCAGGCTACAGATCTATAAGAAACTTGAAATAGCTTTCACATGTATATTTTTTGTGTTAGTATGTTTTGTTATTATCTTTACGTATGCATCTATAGCAGCTGTGGCTAAAACAGCTGCCTGTGATAAAGCTTCAGCCAAAAAAGCCAACAAGACCGTTCTGCTGCATTTAATACAGCTGGGACTCTGTGCTGCTTCTATTTTAGTTGGTGTCATCCAAGAAGCCATTTATGTTTATACTGACTATATGACTTCATTACATGTAATGTATTTTTGCTTTGTGGTGTTTTTGATCTTCCCTAAATGTTTAAGTCCTCTTATATATGGTCTGAGAGATCATGCCTTCAGCTGTTTATTTAAATATTACTTCACTTTTGGTTTCAAAAAAGAAAATTGTTTTAAAACAAAGATACATTTAGTTGGAGGAGGCTAAAAATACTAGATACTATATACAATATTTATAACTGTATTAAAAGCTTTAGTAGATCATGTGCTTTTATTGTTAAGATACAAAGTATGTTTTATTTTTTTTATTGCTAAATATGTGATCCTGAATGTGATTATACTATATATTGGAGATCAACCACACTAAAATAGCTGAATCGTGGCAAGTCATGTAAGCATTTACAACATATTTATCCTGTCAAAACATTTGCCAGTGCAATGACCTCTGATGTGATTTTAAATGTTTGTTTGTCTGTTTAATCTCATTAATACTGTATTATGACAACTGCTTTCATAATATTTTAATTTACGTCCAATCTAATAAACAAGACATTTCATGCAGCATGTCTATTATTTGTTCAACAACAAGACTCAAGTGATGCTTGTGCAAGTTTTGCTGCTTTTTCTTTTGCTAAGCTGTTGCTCAATGGTCTCTTATAATGTATAGTTTTTGATTTTCATCTTTCCATTATTAGCCTTTTGCACAACCACAGTTCTATAAACAATATCTTCATAAAAGAGATTATCTGCAGTGTTTGACTCGATCTCCTGTATCTCCTTTTAAGTGCATCTAGGCAATTTTTTATTCATTTTTATTCTGGCCATTTGATTTACTTTTATTATATGTCTTTGCTGAGTCCTGATCGCACTACACTTTGAAGCAGTAATTTAGTATTGATTTAAGATGGGCATAGTGTGAATTTATCATATGCACACATTTATACTGATAGATTCAAACAAATCATATATTTAACCTTATTGAATGTAACATACAATAAATAAATTTGTGAAATGCTCTTATAATATACACAAGTGGTGTCATTTGTTGATCTTTACCAATATGCAAGACCTCATCTTGTATATCATACTTTAACTACACAATATGCCCAGTCTTGTACAGTTTGTATGAATATGCTCAGCTCCCCTAAATACAAAGAATATGATATTTTATGTTGATCTACTTACATTTTTGAGGAAAACATTTAAAATGCAGTAAGTATTAGTATCTAAAGTGTATATGTTAGTATCTTTTGAATGATTGCCCCCCGAGTGACAGACATCAAGAGAAAAGGCATACAAAAATTTTCAAATTCAAGTCCACTGACATTATTTTAGTGTCCTATCTTAGCCCGGTCTTATGATTTTATAAGTATTAATATGTTTAAAACAAACAAATCGCTTGATTTTTAGCACAAAAAGTTGTAAAATTCATATCAGTGCATTTTTATAAGTTAATCAATAAGTAGTTTAGATTTAGACCCATTTATCTAACCACTTTGATTTAATTGAAGTTTAATATATATAAATACATAAATTTCTATAGTCGCCAATCCCTATCCTATTTCTAAACCTAAACATAATTATTTCTGTACTGTATAACAAAAACATGGCAGATAAATGCAATTACAATCCTTTATTTATTGCAAAAGATGTCAAAAACAGTACCTAGTACAGTACAATATCCCTGCTAACACACAACATAACTGTTACAATGGAGGGAACTCTTGTCTGTGTTTTAACCGGCCATTCGGACTTCTATTCCCATCATGTATCATATCTAAGTTTCGCCAGGTCTGGCCATGAATCCTTTGGCTAGCCTTCCCGGACAAGTATGACGGCTTCCCTTGAAGTGTTGCGGGTTCCTCTAGTGCTCGCTTTTCGTGGGGTAGCAGCTGGCTTTCATCTCTCTGATGGAAGGCGCATTACAACCACCCCTCCTCGAGCCTGGAGCACAGCAGTGAGCCCTCTGTCCCACCTTTTCCATTACTCCAGCACCACTGCCTTGGGCACCCCCTGGTGATCTTCGCTCTTTCGTGCTGCCCCATCCCCTCAGCACTGCGATCCCCCTCAGCAGCTAGTGCTTCTTCTGACAGACCTTCCTCCCGGGTTTCAGCACCACTGTAGCAAAGTTTATAGAGTGCAAAGAAGAGAGGCAGGAACCAGGGAATATTCCAAGACTCTAAAAATAAAATAAACAAACACAAATATTTCCTACACTACACTGTAAAATATTTATGTAGAAATTACAGTATTATTCGCAGCTGTTTGCCAGTAACTTACTGTAAATGTATGTTATTTACAAGCAAGTTTGTTCAAAGATAAATGAACATTAAATATTAACAAATCCTTATCTTTACAGGACAAATGAAATAAAATAACAGCCTAATGCAAAGCATTTCTGGGAACCAATCTCAGAAGAAAACAGAAAAAGGTTAATTTCTCTTTCCCAGAATGCATTTTATGAGGCAGTTTTAAGAGTTTTATTCTGTAAAGATAAAAAAACTTGTTTTGTTTTTTATTATCGTTCATTTATATTTACACAAACTGTTGCCAATAATTTTGATAAATATAAATCTACAGTAAGTTATTGGCAAACCAGCTACATAACTACAGCAAATATTTAACAGTGTACATATAGTTACACAAACATTACAGGTATTAGCTACCTGTAGTACAACTGTTGTAAGGCAGTCCTCTGTGGCACTGTCTGATCGTCATCAGCGGGAACCTTTCCCCGGAGTTTTGAGTTCCTACCCGAACCGCTTTCTTCCGAACACCTGTGGGGATTTTCCACCACAGTTGTTCGCTATTATCCTCAGTATAAAAGGAACCCACAGAGATCAGTTTGATGCGAAGTTTTGATCGTCAAAAGTCAACTCTGAGCATTTGTAGATATTCTTTGGACTGACCTGTTACCTACCTGGATTGTTTATTTCGTCGTTGATTCTTGCTTTTTGCCCCGAACATTGCCTGGACCTGACCCTCTAATTCTTGCTTGTTGCCCCGACTATTGCCTGGACTATTGTTGACTGATACTCGCCTGATACCTCGACCTCTGCCTGTTTCCGGTACTGTTTTTGAACTGCCTCTATTGTTTATGTCTGCACCTGTTGACCAAAGCATGTAAGACCAAAATGTTGATAATAAAGAGTTGCAAATGGATCTACCGTCTGCTGAGCCGTTGTTACAGAAAACTTTGCCAACTTACCAGTGAAGTCTCCCGCCAGTGCTCAATGCTGCATGCTCACCATCAGCAGCTTGAGAGACTCACTCATGTGTCTGAGGAGATGAGGCTGTCAATGCAAACATTAACCTCCTCCATGCAATCTCTGAGCACCGCCATTGCTGCACTTACTCCATTACCTACCAACGCTCCTGTGTCCAGTCCAGCTACACCAGCGTTTCCTACACCCACTAGTCATGCTGCACGAGTTTCACCCCCCCGAGAAATACGACGGTTCTCCAGTAAAATGCAGAGGCTTTTTGATGCAGTGTAACCTGTATATTATCCGACAACCTGGCAGCTTCACTGATGATGACAGCAAGATGTCACTGGTGTGCTCTCTCCTGGTGGTACGTGCGTTGGACTGGGCTACAGCTCTATGGGATCTTGGCAGCTTGATGAGCGTGCCAAGCGGATACGAGACAACCTCTGTCTCTACTGTGGCCAGCCAGGACACATCCGGTCCAACTGCCCGATGCGACCTCCATGCTCCACGACTATGCAGGTGAGTACTGGCTATACAGAGCACTCCATGACATTGCCAGTCACTTTGATAGTCCAGGGAAGGAAAATTAACACCACTGCAATCATTGATTCTGGGGCTGAAGGAAATTTTATTGATAAGACTTTTGCTAAGCACTTGCATCTCCCTTTGCTTCCATGTGGACCACGTGTGGCCGCTGCAGTCTTAGGCGGTCGTCCACTGGCGTCCGGAGAGGTTATCTGCACTACCCATGATCTGAAGCTTCTTGTTGGACCTATGCACTCACAAAGGATAAGACTTTTCACCATCCACTCACCTGACCACGCCATCATCCTCGGCTTTCCCTGGCTGGAACTCCATAACCCATTTCCTGGACGGATCGCCAGATCCTTCGCTGGTCATCTCGCTGCCACTCCCGGTGCCTGAAATTGGTTCAGACCCCCATGACACCACCTTTCACGACACAGTCCCAAGTGGAAGACTTTAGTACCCTTCCTGCAGAGTACCACAACCTCCTGGAGGCCTTCAGCAAGGAAAAAAAGCCACACATCTGCCTCCCCACCGATCTACTGACCGTGCTGTGGATCTTCTGCCAGGAGCTGTTTCACCCAAGGGTCGAGTTGTCCCTCATCACAACCTAAGACCGAGTGCTTGCAAGCCTACATTCAAGAGAAGCTGGCTAAAGGGTTCATCCGCCCATCCACATCCCTGCATCCACCGGATTTTTCTTCGTTAAGAAGAAGGATGGCACACTCCGGCCATTCATCAATTATAGAGGTCTTAATGAGGTCACTGTCAAGTACTGCTACCCCTGGTTCCGGCTGCCCTTGAGCAACTTCGCAAAGCTTGATTCTTCTCCAAGCTCGGGCTATGAAGTGCCTACAACCTCATTCGGATACGCGAGGGTGATGAAAACGGCCTTCTCAACCACCTCTGGGCACTACGAATATCAGGTGATGCCGTTCGGGCTTTCCAACAGTCCTTCTGTCTTCCAGGCCTTTGTCAACAACATGTTCCCGGAACGAGTTGAATCAAACTGTGATTGTATACATAGACGATATTCTGATTTATTCTGAAACCTTACCTGAGCACATTCAGCACGTCTTCAGCAAGTCCTGCAGTGCCTGATCTAACATAAGCTCTATGCAAAATTGTCAAATTGTGAATTCCATCAAACCAAGGTGGCCTTCCTGGGATATATCATCAGCCACGAGGGGGTCACCATGCATGAGAAGAAGGTAACCTCAGTCCTAGAATGGCCGCACTTTCGGTTCCTGGGGTTTGCAAACTTTTACCGACGCTTCATTAAAAACTTTAGCCAAGTTGCTGCTCTTCTCACCTCCATGACTAAGAAGGGACCTACCATTCTCCGTTGGAATGATCAGAGTAAGGGAGCCTTTGAGGAGCTGAAAGCCCGTTTCACCTCAGTGCCCATCCTATGACACCCAGACCCGGAAAAGGAATTCATTGTGGAGGTGGATGCTTCCAGTACAGGCATAGGAGCCGTTCTCTCCCAACGTCATGGTAACCACGGGATCCTACACCTCCTGAGTGTCCTCCAGACGTATGTGCCTGAACCCCTGAGACAGAGACTTTTTCACCTCATACATGACTCACCCAGTGCCGGTCCCCAAGGCTGTCTCCGAGCTGGGTCTAGACTGGTCTCCTCCCGAGGAACCTGTGAGGAGCAGACTCGATGAGTGTTACCTGCCGGGGCCGTCTCAAGCCCCCTGTCAGCGTTCCACGCCTTTTTTCCCGGAGGTCCACGACGAGCTTACCAGATCGTGGAAATCTCCTTACTACGCCAGGCTGAAGAGCAGAGCCTCCGTTGCCTTCGCTTCGCTAGACGATGGTGAGGGAGCTCTGTAGCGCTACGGACCTAAAGGTGACGGCCCAAGCCATCGGCCGTTCCATGGCCAGCCTTGTCGTGCTGGAGAGGCATCTGTGGCTCAATTTAACACAGATAAAAGACTTGGACAAGACTCCTTTTCTGGACGCGCCCATCTCTCCAGCGGGGCTGTTTGGTCCCTCCGTGGAGGGTTTCACCAAGTGCTTCACGGAAGCGCAGAAAGCGTCGCAAGCCGACACTTTCTGCCAAAAAGGACCCCTTCTGCCTCTGTCTCTGCTAGCCGCTAGAAGCCGCCAGCACAGCAGCCTAGGCAGCAGACCCACAGCGCTCAGCCTCAGCCTCTGCAAAAAACGGAGCCGCAGAGACACCGCTCCCAATCTGCTAACCGCCGCTTCCCCTCTTCAAGGGGCCCAAGATCGCGCTGGACACCGAGGTGAGGAAGTCCTCCTAACCAGGAAGTGGTCGGGCAACAGTCTCACCGATGCCGGACCGACCCGAAAGATGCGATGCTGCCGTCAACTCCCGCTGCCCCGGGAAGCCCTGGACATGGTAAAACTTCAATCTGCTGCACTAAAAAGGCCCATAAAAGCGTCCTTGCAGCACGCCTTTTTAAAGGCGACCGAAAAAAGAGCGGTTTCGCACAATCAAAAAATGTCACAAGTTATCAGTCCCTGCACAGCGACATAACTATAGACATAATAATAAAACCCTTAGCGCTCCGCCTGAATACTCTCGCAAGTTCAGCCAGGAGACTGGCTGTTCTCACTGGACCTGAAAGACGCTTACTTTCATATTCAGATAGCGTACCATCACAGGCCATTTTTGAGATTCGCCTTTGAGGGGATTGCATATCAATATACGGTCCTCCCCTTCCCCTTCCTGCGGAATGAGTCAGAAGGGACTGATTGTCACCTTGGGCTCACTAACTGCAGTCTCAGCTTCAGTTATAACCTGGCAGACTTTCTCTCTGAGCTTCACTTGCTTCAGTTATAGCCCGACAGAATTACACTCTACAGCACTCTATTATCTAACTGCACTCCCTTCTGTAAAGCGAGTCAGTCAAAGTCATTGTCACTATCGGCTCCCTGAACTGCAGTCTTCTTAGCTTCAGACATAGCCTGAAAAAACTAAACTCTGAGCTATCCAGCGCCGCCGGTTCATAGGCGAGTGTGTTCGCCCCTGCCTTCGGCTGCACTGTGAGGCGCTAATTCTTTAACAACTCCCTGACCAGTGAGAGTTGTTATGACTTGTGCTTGCCGGCCTTGCCCATTGGTTAAAAATAGTCCCCAATACAGCGGCCAATGACCGTGCAGTTTTAATAAATAATAAAACTGCGTTTTAGAATAAGCTTCAGTTAGGGGGAAAAAAGGAGTTTTCTCGCTGCGTCTTAGCAGACGCAGTACTCGTTCCATGTCTCAGGGAACAGTGGTTATGAGAGTAACCTATACGTTATGGGCTGAATATGCCCAGAACTCCCTGCAAAAGCCATTGACCAGAATGACTCCCTTCAGGTGTGTCTTGGGCTTCCAATCATATTTCCCTGGACAGGAGAACCCACTAACCTACATGCCCTGGATCATTGGATACAGAACAGTGAGGAGACCTGGAATCAAGCACATGTTCACCTTGAAGGAGCTGCTTGAAAAACCACAGAACAAGCATATCGTCATCATCTCATGGACTAGGAGGGGTATGGGCCAAAGGAGAGATCCTGGGTCAACACACAAGATATTCTGCACCCTGAGAAACCTGCACCGGGACCCCGTGGTAGACCCCGGCGCTGTCCCTCTCGCTTCAGGAGCCACTCGCAGGGGGGGGGGCTCTGTTGTAAGGCGGTCCTCTGCGGCACTGTCTGACCAACATCAGCGGGAACCTTCCCCGGAGTTTTGAGTTCCTACCCGGACCACTTTCCTCCGAACACCTGTGGGGATTTTCCACCACAGGTGTTCGCTATTATCCTCAGTATATAAGGAACCCACGGAGATCAGTTCGATGCAAAGTTTTGTTAGTCAAAAGTCAACTCTGAGCATTTTGGATATTCTTTAGACTGACCTGTTACCTACCTGGCTTGTTTATTTTGTTGTTGATTCTTGCTTGTTGCCCCGAACATTGCCTGGACCTGACCTTCTGATTCTTGCTTGTTGCCCCGACTATTGCCTAAACTATTATTGACTGATACTCTGATGACTGATGACTGAATTTGTCCAAATCCCTGAAATATTACCCATCAGAGCACATTGTCTGTATTAGGGCCTCTTAATGTAAAGTTGGACCAAAATGATAAATATAATAAATAATAATATAAATAATATTATATATATAATAAAGACAATAAAGTAATAAGATTTAATATTTTTCGTTCAGTCTTTTTTATTTCCAAGGAGGAAAAGCCTCCAGCTATTTCTTTGAAACAAATGACAAAGGCCTCTGACTGCACAGTCTGACAGCTATTATTAAATGCAGAACCTAGGTTTCTGTGACGCATATACACAAATCAGCCACTGGGATTTAGTTTAACTGTATTTAAAATGTGATGCCACCTGCACCTTCAACAGCACCTGTGAGGGAAGCACACGCAGAAGCTTTGTTGGAATTTGGAGATTGCAGTATTGCGCTATTCAGTGTTCTGTAACAACATCTTGATTTGATGTATGCTTGTGCTTCTAAAGATGTCTTATTTTAATGAATCCAAAACTAACCTCACTCAGACTCTGTTGGTGCTGGATCGAGATGCACCAATGAAGGCAGTTTTGTTTGTTACCCCGTGTGTTATTTTCCTCTATGTCAACGGGGTCATGCTCTTCACTTTGAGGAAGAAGGCTGTTTTTCAGGAGGCATCCCGCTATATACTGTTTGGTCACATGCTTTGGGTCGACACACTTAATCTCTTTATGAGTGTAGTGTTGTATATATGTGCTGTCAGTAGGATTTTAGTTATGAAAAATATTTGTCTTGTTCTTCTCATTGCTGCACAAGCTCTCTTTCAGGTTTCTACTATAAATCTGGCTTTAATGTCACTGGAGAGGTATGTGGCCATCTGCTTTCCTCTCAGACATGTAGAAATCACCAGTTACAGAAGAACACACATATTTATTGGGGTTGTCTGGATGTTGGGTTTGATTCAGTGCTTGTCTGAGATGATTATTTTCTATGCCATTGATTCTACGAACACAACAATGAATTTGTTCTGCTCAAGAACTACTCTTTTCAGGCTGCAGATCTATAAGAAACTTGAAATAGCTTTCACATGTATATTTTTTGTGTCTGTGTCTTTTGTTATTATCTTTACTTATGCCTCTATAGCAGCTGTGGCTAAAGTAGCCACCCGTGATAAAGCTTCAGCCAATAAAGCCAACAAGACCGTTCTGCTGCATTTAATACAGCTGGGACTCTGTGCTGCTTCTATTTTAGTTGGAGTCATCCAAGAAGCCATTTATGTTTATACTGACTATATGACTTCATTGAATGTGATGTATTTTTGCTTTTTAATGTTTATCATTTTCCCCAAATGTTTAAGTCCTCTTATCTATGGTCTGAGAGACCAGGCCTTCAGCTGTTTATTCAAATACTACTTCACTTTTGGTAAAGGCAGAGTGACTTCGGTACCGAACTGAAACATATTTGATGTGTTCTTGACCATGGAGATAATCATCTAAGACAAAATTATGTATTAAATTAAATAAAAAATAGAATAAAACTATTTTTAAATAAAACTTGCCAGCAAACATTTTTGACAATGTCATGTTCATGTGACATGAAAATTGGTACAGTTGTTGTTGTAATTTTATCTGTTTCCAGCAAAATTGACATTTAAGTGAATTCTGATATACTGTCCCACCATGCACCGGACGCCCATATAAAGTCAGATTGACGTTGGACAGACGTTGCATTCTGGTTATAAATGAAAATCAGTATTTGGCATCAATTTGAGGTTGACTTAATGTTGGATTTTTGTTACACAACCTAAAAACAACAAAACATCAATGTCAGGTGATGTCAATTTAACGTTGTCATTAGGCGTTGAATTTGCATTTTGGTCACTTGATGTCACAACCAAAATTTAACTAAATATTAATCTCTTATGAGCCTGCTGTGGTGATAGAGGCCTCAACCTTACATGTGCGGCTTATTGCATGCATGCACAGTACATTTACTACTATATATATCTTGTAAAAAAATTATAGAAAAAAATGCAAAGCTTTTGAGAGTATTAACTGGCAATAAGCGTTGAACAGACGATTTGAAAATGTCAATAATACTGAGGAAAAGTTTTGATAAGATCTAGTATTACAAAAAAACATAAAATACATTAAATCTTCATTTTCAAAGTACGTCATTATATTTCCCTCCTGTGACTTTTTTAGAAAAGGTGTGCCTTGAATGACTTGAAAAGTCTGGAGTATCAAAACAAATACCCCCACTGGAACTCCCCTTTGCCTCAAAGCTAGTGATTGCATTAATTATTTATGTTCACTTTTGGTATTGAATGTTATGTTTGTTTTTATACGATTGTTTGGGAATAGGCATTTCCATGAAGACAGACAGAGATGAGATTACACTAATAGTCCTCAGGGCATTAATCCTTCACAAACGCATTTTAATGAGGTTATTCTTACAAAACACACTACACTACTTTTCATATATATATATGACTATATAGTATCTAATCATAATATATAGTAAAAAAAAAAAATTATATATATATATATAGTATATAGTATATATTTAAGACTAAATCATAAATCATAAAACTGCATGCAGAAACTACTTGATTCAGAAAGAGAAATAATATAGTCTATATTTTTTATGGTGCTGAGAGGGGTGCTATGTTTCAACCGAAAACACATTGCAGTACCTGTAAAACTGGATCCAAGCTTTAAATGTCATTGCATTGCTGAAAAAAATAAGCACACTGGCAGACCTGGTTGTGGCAGTTATGGCAGTATCACATGATATAGAGACAAAAATAACGAAACCGAAAGCAAATTAACAAAAAAGGCTTACAGATTATTATCAAAATTCAAAGCTGTGTAACACTTTACAGACCTTGGGAGTTTTTAACGTGTCATGTTGAAATTGAAACCAACAGCTGGATTAGTCCATATTTGACCCAAAATTGGGTTGAAACAACCCAGCATTTTAATTTGATCTTTTAATAGCGTTGAATGGTAACGTAAATTAATAATAATAATAACACATAGCTAAATAAATGTTTACAGTGTTACTTTTGACAAGAAATATATACATTACATTTTGCATGAAAATGGTAGTATCCTCATAATTAAATAATATAATTAGCATATTAATAATAATAATAATACCATATTATTATTATACTGCCTAAACAATAGGCCTACTTATTATCAATATTAAGTAGTGCCTACTTAATATTTAGTAGTAGTAGTAGTAGTAGTTGTATACGCTTGTATTCGATCTTATTAAATATTCATAAGGCTCATTATTATTAAACAGTATCTGAGGGTGCAATGCTCAGTCAGCACCGACAGGGAGAGAATTTCATTCCTTCATCTCAAATATGGCGGCGTACAGAAGAAAACTGTTTGCTGTAGGATTGAGGTTATGTATAATAACTTTAATTGTCTCAATCTTCAGTTTTTAAGTTACACAATTTCGTCACGCCTAAATTTATGAGCAATGGAACTATAGTTGCGTTACCAAAGCCAGTCTGTAGATTCGCTCAGACGCTTTGAAAGCAATAGTTTATTGCTTCTTTATTACTTTATTTCTTTAGTCGTATTGTTTTGTATCTTAATTTTAGCCTCGCGTGTTTAAACAGTCGTGCATATGAAGCGTCGTCGTTGAGCTGAGGCTGTTCCTGACATGAGCTTTGTCGTTGTTTTGTGTAGCTGTGCCGCTTCCCTGAGCAGAAGCTCCTGTCCGAGCAGGCGAAGACTGGCAGCGCTGCCCACCCTCCTCAGGAGGAACTGGACCAGCTTGAGTGTCACAGGTGCTCTGTGTGCTGTTCCTTTCATCCAGGTCTGCGCCATATGGACTATTTGATTGTCTGTTAATATGAAGCACAAGTGCAGTTTAAAAGATAGGCTAAGGCATCATTCCTGATATGTTTCCTGTATTCTTCACATAAATCCAGTGTTATTTCAGACTCGTACATAGCCATTCAGTTCATTGAATTTATTTATTTATTTACATTTACAATACTTTAAACCTAATACATTATATTTCATCGTATCTTGAAGTTAAATTTTAATTAGCAAAGGTTGTGCTTTTTTTTTTTTAAGTTGAATGTTTGTAAGCCTCAAATATATGAATTTATGCACCATAGCTTTTTAGTTTTGTTTTTTTGGTGGATAATATTGGCAATATTCACTTATATGTAACAGATGTGCATAAGCTCAAAAAAAGGCCTACAAACAATCAATTCAAAAGCAAAACAAAAAAAAACAAAATCTGTGCTAATTGAAAACAGGTTCGTAAAAAAAAAAAAAAAAAAAAATTATTTGGTAAAAAATAGCATAATGAGAATTTAAAAGCAATTTTGTAGGCTGGTCCTGATGCTACTAGTGTAACAAGATGGGGAGGGAGAAATTGCACCAAAAAGTAACAAAATTATCATTAAATACATAAAATGGGGGAACGTGTAAACAACATCTATAAGTTGTAATTCTTTGCTATAACATTAACTAGAGTCAAAGAAAATTCTCTCTGTGTAAAAACAGAACACAACATGGGTCAATGTGGCGATTCAATCTGCACAATATTTATGCAGATTTGTGTGCAAAGATTGGAGCATTAATGGAAAATAGTGTGTGTAAACATCAGAGAAAATGTAAAGCATTTCAATAAAGCATTATACAACTTCAAGTACATCTGCATAAGTCCTCAATTTATTAACAACGGCCAACCAAGGCTTGGCTCATGTATAATTAATCAAATAGCATGGTTGAACAGCCTATGAAGATGACCTAGTAATGTCAACATGAGTTTGTTAATATTTGTTAGCTCATTCTTAACTACATAATGATGTTACAGCCCACTATAGGAAACTTCTTTAGTGTTAATTTCCACTAAATTGGTATCTGTCAAACCACTCTTTCCTCTTTGTCTTGTTTAGAAACCAGAAAATATGACCCATGAAGATCTGGTGCGGAGAGCATCATCTCTTGTCACAGACAGCGCTAATACTTACCTCTCACAAACTACTTTAGCACTGCTTGATTCCTACTCAGGTTATATTAAGGTAATCAAAACTATCAGAATTGTTTTAATTTGATTAATCAAAATAAATTGATTAATCATGATTAATCATCCCACATACTTGTCTTCTCTAGGCTATAAGCAGTCTTGTGACACTGCACAAGCGCTATGTGTCTTCGATCAGCAAACTCAGTCCTGCGGAGGAGGATGCAATCTGGCAGGTCATTCTTAGACAGCGTCAGGAGGTAATGACTGGAAAAATACAGTGTACAAGTGTCATTTGCTTTATTTAGTTTTAGCTTCTTTTTAATTCAATTTATTGCAAAGCTGTTTTAAATGTATTTAGGTAATTGACAGGAGAAATGATTACAAACAATTTGAATCCTGCTGGATGATGGCCATCAAGCTCTCAAAGCTGGCAGCAGAAGCAGCTTTTAATGCAGGTAGATTTATTTTCTGGCATTTAAGGCTTGCTTATTTATTTATATTTATATAAGAATATTAATAGATCAGTGTTATATGTTTATATATATATATATATATATTATTATATAATTAGGAATAAAAATGTATCAGTGTTATATGTTATACTGTATTATATTATATGTTATTAATATACATAATATAAATAATAAACATATATAGATTTAGTTAGTATACCTTTTTAAAATATATTTTATGAACAAGATTATATGTTTCTTTTATATATATATATATATATATATATATTATGTTTTTGAATGAACGCAAATATTTATTTGATTAATATATTATAATTTCATACAGCTCCAGTCTTCAGTGTCTCGTAATCCTTCCAAAACAATCTAATATAAAGATTTTGTTGCATTACATAAACATAATCTGTAATTTTCTAGTGCGCTTTACTATATGCTTTGATTTGATAAAAATTAATACATTTAAAGTCCAAATATAATATGTAGTCTCAGTTAATATGAGGTTAAAAAGCTGCATGTTTTAAATAAAATTAACAAAACAATTACTAAGGAGTAAAAATTCACCACAGGGCATGTCAACAAAAAACATGAGTTATTCTATAAAGCTATAATTAACAGGAATTTGCATCATGATTTAGTGTAGAGATGTATTGAAATGGGGCGCTTGCTGCCACCTGGTGGTCATTTGTTGACTTTGCACTTTTAGCCATACGCAGAAATAGCTTAACCAAGCTTGTGCTATCCAGGGGCTGACCAAGCATCTGAGACTGCTCAGAACAGTCTACAGCTCACACAGTACAAGGTGGAACAGGTTCGACAGCAGATGCAGGAAGCAGAGAGACAACTCGTATACTCTAAAGCAGAGCACAGTGAGAGGCTTCAAAATGCTTTCAGCACCGCAGTGGATGAGGAAGATGTCCCAGATGCATATCTACGAGAGGACTAGTCACATCAAGACGGCTTTAAAGCACTTAAGCACTCTGATTCAAAGACCTGCACCGCTACTGAACTACAGAATTATACTTCTGTTTGATTAATAGGACAAATGCTGTGAAATGTGGGAGAATCTGTTGTGCAGCCAAGAAAATGTTTGTAAATGAAGCACAGGTATTAAATACAAAACTTTGAGGGAAGGAAAAGGGATAAATACTTTCTAGATCATGGGCTACGCATTTGTTTGTGATTGATAAATGCAATTGCAATTTAATGGCATTTAAATTTAAATCGGTTTTGTGTTTAATTCATTTTTGCTATTTTAGATAAGCAGTGAAAAATATTGATTTGATTGTTTGTTGATTTTGATTTCATAATCTAAATGATTAATAAATATTATTTAAAAAAAAATACTTTATTTGAAAGTCTCTTTTTGTCAGTCGTCCACGATAAAGAAAAACAAGTATTATAGATAAGATATAAGATTATATTAAGATTTGTGAAGACTTACCTTCTACACCTAACTTTGCAGGATCACTTAAATATATGTCTCTCTCCTTTGTCCCCTGAAATTTCTCTTGCCTTTCTAAGCAACAGTAATGAATCTCTCATCGGTCTGGTTTTTCAGAGCCAGCCTTCCGAAGACTCTCATCTATCTCCTCTAATCGCCACCTGTTGTTTCTTGTGTTGTGGGCTGAAGGGCTCATTAGCAGCGTATTCATCATGTCAGTAGAGATGTTGTCTGCAAATGTGGCATTCAGAGTTTTCTCTTTTCACTTATCGCTTTTCAGTCAACTCAAGAGCCAAGGTCATAATATGTCATTCCTTCATCCTTTCATATTTTTTATCTAAACAGATTTATGTATTGTTTGATTCATGGATTGTAAGTTAATAATGCCGACGATGTCTGGATTTAGCAGAAAATAGATACTAAAAAAAACATCTCGACTGATGATTGCACAACCACAAGGTGGCGCTACAAGACAAACGATAGTTGACATTGTAGTTGTGTTTTAGAACAACGATTTTAGACAATTCTTAGAAAACTCAAATTTACAACTAGATAAGTATATTTAATAGTGCCACTTTGTATGTGACAAATAGAATTTGAATTTGAAAGAGTCTATTAAAATGTTATTTGTGAGGCCTTCCCTTCTAGGCTTAAATATTTAAAATTTTGGAGAATGTAGGCTACAACTAAATAATTAGATTGATGATAATGAACAAACTTTCAACTTGATCAAACATGACCCATAAAGACCACAGATGGAACACAAGGTAATCTGACCCTCTAACTCTGCGCTCTATTTGTTTCCTAATTGTTTGTTTTCTTTTCAAAAGGCCTCTAACACTGGCTTTCTCTATTCCTCATCTATTCTATCTACCTCTTTTCCTTTTAATTTACTGTATAAATAAATAACCTTGCTATATAGGTGTACTGCCTTGGGTTAACTGAGACTTGTCATAGTTCGATAGCTTCTATTGTACTTATTTGTAAGTTGCTCTGGATAAAAGTGTCTGCTAAATAACTAAATATAAATGGAATTGTAAAAGACTACTGGTTCCAGGCAAATCCTAGTTCCGTTATGGTATTTCTAGTGTATTTTTTACTGACCATTGGTCAAACATGAAGACAATAGATGAGTTCCTTCCCAGTCATCATTCCCGGAACTCTGACATCTTCATGGGAAACAGCTTGCTAAATGGACAAAGTAAACTACTCCACGGTTTTTATAACTTAGTCTGGTTTTATCCTATCACTGCCTGCCCTCTGCGACCATTGTGATGGAAATTCATCTAGATGGACATGGATTTGGACACCGGATTCCACTTCAGAACTTCACTAACATCGCAGTGTTGACTGAACACTGAAGTAATTTGGGTTTTGCCTGACTAATCAAAGAAAAGCCCATAGTCGGCCCTGACAGCAAACAATTCGTTTTTGATCTTGCGCTCTGTATTTATAAAGCAAAAGACTTGTTTATTGAATCCAAAATAAAAGAATGAGAATAAAAAGAATGCTTCACGTTGAGTGATGGGGTCAAACACAAAAATGAGACTGAGAGCACGAATGCATAAACAGCTCTTCCATTCTTCCAGCCGGCATCAGACACCCTTCATTCCCTGTAACTCGAGTGCTGGTTACTGGCATGCTATATGATGAAATTAGACACATGATTTATTTTCCTAGGGGGGCTGTTCTGTGTTACTTGTCTAGGAAATGTTTAAAACTGCAGCTTTATGAAATACTGGTGTATTTACTTGAATAAACTATAGTGTGCTGTGCAAGGAGGGAGTTAAGTCAGGACGTGTTGGTACAAAAGAGAGTGCACCAACCTCCTCTTTTAAGGGTCCTTGAGGACTCATGCAACATTCCTGGAGCAGGCAACACCCTCGGTGCACTTCTCGGTTTTACAAAACGAAAGGGTGAAGAATTGCATTTTCAGGAAGTAAAATATACTAAACATTAAAGTGTTTATATTGAGGAAAATCTTTCAGGCACGTAACACTTGATAAATGACAAAAACACTTTGCAGAGTTTGAAACGACAGGTTTGAGCAATTGCATTTCAAGTGCTCTAAAGTATGTCCATTTGTTCTGGTTCCAAGACATCCTCTGGAGCGAGATGAGGACTAGATCAACTGCGCTATCACTCGAGTTCAGGATATATTACCATTTGAATGTTACCATGGCATCACACCATTAGAGACACAAAACCTCTTTGAAGGAAGCTTGCCAGTGACTAATTTAAAGGGTTTTGTTGCAAACTAATGAAAATATATGTAAATTGGACATCATTTTTATTTTATTTATTTTTTTCATGACAGTACTGTAATGATTTGATTCATAGAAAGACTAAAGGTCAAAGGTCATAACTGGTGCTTTAATTTGAAAATACATTATATGGGTCAAAATTATAGTTATTATTTTTTTAATACTAAAAATCATTAGGAAATTGAGTAAAGATCATGGTCCATGAAGATATTTTGTAAATTTCCTATCGTAAATATATCAAAACTTAATTTCCGATTAGTAATACGCTAAGTAATAAATTGCTAAGGACTTCATTTTGGCAACTTTAAAGGCAATTTTCCCAATTTTTTTTATATTTTTGCACCCTCAGATTCCAGATTTTTAAATTGTGGTATTTTGGCCTAATATTGTCCTATCGCATCAAACTTTTGTTTTGAGATGATGTATAAATCTTTCAGAAAATTGACCACTGTGTTTTGTGGTCCAGGGTCACAACAGATATCCGTGGAATACAGATAAAACTACAAAACAAGACTTTAATTTGACCTGAACCATCTAAAGGAATGTCTGGAATACACTGTAGTCTGAACCTTTTCACTTTAATACAGAGACAAACATCCAGACGTAGAGAAGAAATGAAACTTTATCGATCCCCTGTCACACATTAGAGACGAACTGTGGGATATACATCAGAATTAAGTTATTCATCATCATTAAATTGTCAGTCGCCCAGTGAGTAAGTCCAATTTGAATTTTTTAATCACTTGGAATAGCTCATAAATAGTCCCTCTCTCACTGCCAGGTAAGAACTTGTGCCCAGTTTTCCTTCACTTTTTTCCACCTTTTCCAAATTAACAAATGGTTGAAAGAGTGAGTTAGCAGGAAAAATGGCTTTTACATTAATTCCAGCCCAAACAGTAAGGTGAAAAGCTGGCACACGTTACAGCAGTAGAAGAAAACATCGAATAAAGATGTTCAGCAATTTCCGGAGTCTCCCCAGAAGATTATTTTCCAATAGGCATCCCTCACATTGAAAACCTAAACCTATTAATTGCCTGCATCTAACGACCGAAAGTGAGAAAATGTATTGCTCGGTTCATGGACTGTCAGAGTCAACAAACAACAAAAAAGGGATTTAGGGTTTAGCGAGAGGAATGATGATGATTGGCCATAGTCTTTGTAAACCAAACCTTCTGGGTGCAGATGGACAAAACCTCTGCTGAATGGATGAGATTGTTGACTAGTAGATGTTTGGTTCATTTATGCTGCTGAAAGAAACAGATCCTGAAGGAATGAGGCGTGATGCTTTCTTCCGAGGCGTGGTGGGAGAGTCTGGGGATCGCTGTCTTTGATGTGCTTTTTTCATGGAGAAGATATCAGAAATAGAGTAAGCTTTGTTGGTGCATAGCAACTCCTGGGAAATAGTTTAGACAACTTCACAAAGGCCAAATCTGTAAACATACTTCCTTTTATTTTGGTTTGGAGTTATCATCCTCTTTTTTGGAGTCTTTTTCTTGCATGCTGTGATCAACAATGCCCTGGAGATATTAATTTCTCTGTCCAATAAATCAAAGTAACAGTAGGGGGGAACGGGATAGTGTAGTGCTTCACTTCTTTCTTTTATTTAGCTCCTACCATCCATATAAATGAGTGAGCAAAAGCTTATCCTGGTTGCATTGAGACAAGACAGAAAGTCATCAGATTGCGGATCTGGCATAAATGGGGAGGAGCTATTAGTCGCCCAGTTTTTTTGTCGTTGAGTAGGATTATCTTGTTAATTTCTACATGTCCCAATTAGACTCAGACCAAGAGGTAGCTAACGGCAATGGGGTGAGGGGTTTTCTTGTGGCTTCGAGGCACAGACTGGACTCTGGATGAAATCTTAAAAAGGGGGCTGAGTGGATTAGCAGGGGGTACAGGGAGATTAAGTCTAATGCTAACAGAAAATTAGCACCCATTTGTGAGACTGGATCAACAAGTGGGACAACTTATGATGACAAGTCCCTTCACTAAGTAACAGAAACTCAGCTTTCCTTTTAATTCTTTTGTTCTTTTGCTTCACAAATTTGACGAGAGTGTGGTTATTTGTTGTTGTTATAATATTACATTGTTCGTTGGTACAATTGGCAATTTTTTTTAAATGCATTTGAATATGTTATGTTTGACATGAGCTGATTTTAACCCAATGCATTTGCAGTTTATGAGGAAATCTGTATAGTAAATTTATGACCAGTCAGCTTTCCGCAGCTATTAGGTTAACAGTAGACAATTGTCGCAAAACTTAAAGGTGCAGTAAGTGATTTCTGAGTAAACATTGTTGAAATCCCAAACACACCCCAATCTTACTAGCCCCGCCTCCAAATTTACAAACATGCTATGCAACACATCTGCTGCGTCCGAAATCGCATACTTCCCTACTATATAGTACGTATAGTAACCTACTTTTTTTAACGGTCGGATACTACGTTGAATTTTAGATGTAGTACCTACTTTAGCAGTATGCAATTTTGGATGCAGCCGTCATCATGCATGGACATGCCCCCAACAGCTGATTGGCTACAAGTGTGCTTTGGTGACGATCCAATCCACTTACAACCTAGTTTCTCAGAAATGGAAGTAGCGATAGACATTTTCTTCATTATCGAAAAAGTGATTATGAAAAAAATGTTGTAGCCTATGAACTTTGTACATTTTATACATTGGTTGATGATTTGATTTTGGGTGTTGCGCCCATATTTGAAGTTGTGGAAACGTGAATTAATTTTAATTTCAGCCCGACTCAAGCTATTCACAGTTTCTTTGAATTTTCTTCCGTTTAAGCAGAAGATGGCGCTATAACAAATATCGGTGAAACAAAATACTAAAAATATTAGATCTTATTGCTGACTCAAATAAATTGCTATACTTTTGATCTAGGCTATATTTGATTTTCTGCAGTAATTTGTAAATTATACATAGGCTATGTATTTTAAGTAGTCTATATTTATATACGTGTTTATTACAATTATAATTATTATAAATAAGTATTATATAAATTAACTTGTTGATCAGTCAGCTTCTTTTGTCATCTTGTTTTACAAACAATGGTCTGCATGGACTGCGCTTCAGGTGAGACTACACACCCCCATAACGGAGAGGCGGAGTGGTACGGTCCAGACGCAGCCTTGTCCCTATGGAGTTGTTGCTGAGGAGCTTTCAGAGTTTCGGGGAACGAGAGAAGCGAGAGCACGGGCGGCGATATGGCGCCGACAATGACTGCCCATTATCTCAGGAATAACCCGATCCACCCGGGACTGAATGTTAGAGTCTTGATCATCCTGTCACTCATGTCAGGTAGGTTTGATCATGCCTTTTTTGCTGTGTCGTGCGCGCGCAAGCCCTTGGCAAACTTTGGGGGAATCCAGCGGTCTGTGGAAAGTATTGAGCGCGTGAACATGACGCCGTCCAGGCTCGCGGACAGTCCTCCAAAACGTCACCGTGCAACGTCGTTTGCGCCACAAAAAGTTTCTAAAACTTAGGTTTAGCCGAATTTTATTTAGGATACCTTACAATTGTTTCCCCTGGAACCTAAATCTAGCCATCTTAATTGTACCAAGTCCGCTATTTTCCCTCAAACTACGCTGATTGTGTGAACGGAGGAATCTCGCACGAGGACTGAGATTCAGCTGCCATGGAAACATCCTAGCAGAAAAATGAAAAACAAAGAGTCGCTGTTTTTATATATATATATATAAATAAACATTTAAGTCTAACCTCACGTCTTTAAAGAATAACCGGATACTCCAAGTAACCCCTTGACATTTATGTTGGCAGTGGAATGCTAGTCATTGTTTGCCAGCTCGTAATCCACGCCAAATGTTGCGCTCTTTGTTTGTTTGTTTTTTTTAAGCGTGGTCGTTGCAGAAAAATAGAGCTCGTTTTTATTTGCTTCGTTTGTTGACCGAAAGTTAATCTGAAAATGGACTGAACTGAGCCAGATTAGCAATTCAGTTTCGAGTAACTTCATCACAAGTATTTTAAGTGACCCAACTTTGACATATGCATTGTTAGGTTTTGCATTTCGCATCTGTGCTGACAGAATAAAAGAAATCCAATGTGCGCTTGCGACCTGGTTTCTGGCTGGTCTAAGGCGGTTTTCAGCTGGTCATACCTGCAACCTTGCAGTTAATTTTAAACAAGATTTCCCAAACAGCCACGATTCTCATTATGTCCCTGACAGACCGGGTGTCTGCGAGCCCACCTGTCACGACCGCAGTTGCCTTCTTTTAGCAACGGGCTTCAGCTGTGTATCATTTTGCAGCTGTAGGGGACACATGCAGGCAGAGGTCAGACCACAACACCGCGCTCTGGCTCGTGCACAGTTGGGCGGTATCCATAGTGACCGCTCTGTCTGAGCGAGACGGAGTCCTCGCGCCCCATCGATCACTCACTCATTCACAGCAAATTCCGTCGTTCTCCTGCATTTGTCGGGCCTTGGGCATGAAAACAATTGCCGTTTTTGTCTGTGACATGTAGGTAAATGTTAAAGTAAACGTTTGGACCTAAATGGATTTTTTTAAAAGCTTTACTTTGTAACTTTCTGTCTTTCATTTGCATTTTTGTTGGTGTAGGAGCAAAGGTTGGGGACTTGGGCTTATAAACGGCCTGTTCTTTTTAAAGGGGTACTGCACGCAAAAATACAAATTCTGTCATTAATTACTCAGCCTCACATCGTTCCAAACCAATAAGATGTTCACCTTCAGAACACAAATTAAGATATTTTTTAATAAATCCAAGAGCTATCTGATCCTCCATACTGCAACGCAACTAACACATTCAAGGCCCAGAAAAGTAGTAAGGACATCTGTAAAATAGTGACATCAGAGGTCCAAAGTGTAATTTTACAAAGATATGAAAATACTTGTTATAGGGACTTTTTTTAACAATTTATTCTCTCCTGGGACAGTCTTCCACAATTATCGAAAGTACCACAACCTTGTATACGAGACCCATTCTTGGTCTGGGAACGTTTCAGTTGCGTTGCTTTCTATGCAGGGTCAAAAATTGTCTCTCAGATTTCATCAAAAATATATAATTTGACTTCCAAAGATGAAGGTCTTGTGGTTTGGGTTTGGAACAACATGAGGGTGAGTAATGAATGACAGAATTGTAATTTTTTGGGTGTACTAACCCTTAAAGGAGACAAATGTCAGGCCAGACGGCCAGCTGACGCTAAGACCTTGTGTCCAGCAAGGTCGGTCACTGCGTCTCCTGTCCTTAGGTTTGTCCAGACATGGTGTGGTCATTCACTGCACTGCAGTGAGTGATGGCGGCAGGGGAATGAGGAGAGAGAGGAGGAAAGAATAACAGTTAAAATACCACACAGGAGCTGGGGATTAGCCCTGGCATTCCACTCTGTGTATCCCACCCTCCCTCCTTCCCTCCCTCGCTCCCGGTCTTTCTTTACCTCTCTCTCTCTCGAACTGCTCTTCGCTCCATCTCATTCATGTCGTCTTAATTGCTTTTCTCTCTCTGTCTCTGTCACCGTGTTCCATTTTTATCCCTGAATCAAATTGGTTGGTTAATAACTTGGACTTTAAATTTTCTCCCAGGCATTTTTCTTTGTTAAAGGCAGATTTTCTCCACGTGTCGTGTTATTTCAGTCAAGAGATATCAGTATCTAGACTTTTTGTGTAGATATCACGATACTTTCTATGAATAAGTGTTCTGTTACTGAGCTTGAGATACAAATTCCATGTTTTTGTTGAAGACTATTGAGTTTCCTAAAGTATTATCTAACATCATCTCAGCAAGTGTGAATGGTAAATGGTTTTTAATGTATCAAATGTCAGTAGTGACTATGTTTATGTGTCCCAAATCTGAGGTGTTGACTTGGTGTGCTTTTAATTAAATTAGTGCATCAGTGTCATAATTTTGATATATGTTAAATTGCTGTTTAATTCACAGAAGTAAAACTATTTAAACTAATGCTTACGTTGTTTTGAGACCACCTGAGAACTTTGGAGAATTCCAGCATACATCACTAGAGAGAAGGCTGTAGTTCTGGTTTAAATGATGGTTTGTGTTATTACATGCTACACTACACTTTAACATCCAATTCATGTTGACAACATGAAAAAATATCCATATTTTGTGTTACCCGATTGTCAACCTCAGCCAAAACCTTCTTTTTCCACCAATAGAGAACTGGTGTCGGATCCCATGCCTAATCTGGAACCACTCCACACCTTCTGGTCTGGAAAAATCAGCATCTCCAGGGGCCTTAAATCTATGCCAGTCCATAACCAGGAACCACTAATATCAGAGACGAATAATATTCACACCGAGTAAATTGTATTAATAATTTTTTCTTTCTTATTCTTCTCTGACTGTCATCTTGACTCTCTTCTCTGATCGATAAAAGCACTAAAAGGTGATGTGGGAATTGAAGCATTAGTGGTGTTAAATGCAATCCTTTCAACACTCTCAATCTCAATGTATTTCTCTAGAGCTTAAATCACTCCTACCCAGCCCCATGAGTGCTCTCTCTTATCAAGACAGAATTGACGGGCCCGGGGTGCGTCTGCGAGTAAGCTCCATCTGTAACATGATTTGCTGATAATGTTGTAATGCTTGTGACATGGAATCTGTGAGGTAAAACAAAGTGTTCTGTCCACAGGGCCATTAAGGCATCAATACATTGTACACATTAGGATGTCTTAGCCAGCTTCCTTTATTCATTGCTTATTCATGAATAACCTATGAAAAACATGCATGTTTTGTGGTTGTAGGAGTAGAGATTTCTCCACTTTGGCACTCCAGGTCGCGCTGCTTTGGAGCGGGGTTGAATAATGGATGACCTCTTTATATAGACCCATTCATCTGTGCTTGTGAGAGCCAGTCGGCGCAGGGTGGAGACCAAGCACACCTTAGCTACACATGTACACTACTGTTAGAAAGTGTTTTTTAAAATAAGAAATTTTTATTTTATTCAGCAAGGGTGCATGCATTTTTTTAAAAAATGGTAGTGAAGACATTTGTAATGTTACAGATGATTACTATTTAAAAAAATAATGTTCACTTGAGCTTTGTTTATCAAAGAATCCTGGAAAAATTTAACTGTTTCCACACAAAAAAAGAAATGAATAAATAAAGCAGCACAACTTAATTTCAACATCAGTAAAAGTTGATTCTTAAGCACCAAATCAGCATATTAGAAAAGTTTCTAAAGGATTAGCGTTTATTAATATAGAAGCCGGATATTTTAACATTTTACATATTACAAATAAATACTGCTGACTGCAGACTTTTAAATGGTAGTCTAGATTTGTGATTAGTTTGAGTCCAACTTGTTTGTAATGAAATTAAACATTTAATTCAACACATGTTAAAAATAGTCGCATTAAACATTCAGTTCAGAAAAGGTAACTTAAAGGGATACTTCAACCAAAAATTGAAATTGTCATTAATTACTCACTCATGTTGTTCCCAACACATAAAATCTTAATTTATCTTCTACAAATTAAGATATTTTGAATGAAATCCAAGAATTTTTTTAAGCCTCCCATTGACAGCAAGGCAGCAACAACATTCAAGGCCCAAAAAGGTAGTAAGGACATTGTTAAAATAGTCCATGTGACATCAGTGGTTTATCCATGAATTATGCTACAAGAGCTTTTTTTACATGATTTTTAAAAAACCTCAATTTTGACAGCCATAACAATAGAGGAAAATCTCTTTCTGAAGTTTGAATGTTATTTTTTTGTTAGTCTTTACTCATCTGGCCTAGTGCATATCGCACCTCTCCACAAAAAGTTTTTTTTCTATTACCCTGCAGGATCAAGATAAGCTGTCTTAGCACCATCAAAGACTAAAAACACAGCGCTGCCAGCAATTTTTTTTTCTCTCCCCTGAACTGAGGTGCTCTGTGCAAAAGAACAAAAATAGACAGGTTTTTCTGAAATTAAGGATCACAGGGAGATTTAATAGCCGACACAGATCGATTTAAATTTTGTGACGTTTAAAGAGGAGGTCGATGAAATGTCAGTGCTGTAGAGAATTGGGATTCACTCATCTGTCCCTCTGTTGCAAAAGAGGATTAAGCCAAAGCAATAATGGAGAGGCCAGCTTAGGATGCTGTCTGTGTACGTGTGTTGCGATGGTGCTGTTGTTAACATAAGAGAGAAACAAACAGACAGTCAGCGATCTCTGAGTGCTGTATTAATCTCTGAGATGACCGGCTCAGCTTTTTGCCGGAGCATGAAGGGCAGCCGTGTTTCAGTGACCTCCTCATCAAGCAGCTGTCTCTCTGTGGGTGGGGAGATGAGCCATGTGTCTCCTATGAGCCCGTGGCCTTTGGTTAACAGTGACATTTTCACCCTGTGTGTAGTTTCTTACTTCTTTCTATGGCTTGATTAGACTTTCTGCAGCTGTCAGTGGAAGACGGTGGTCATAGATATTTGTTGTGATCTTTGCTCTGCTGCTGGTTACGTTTTGGAGAGTGTTATGATGATTCCAAATAGATTTTGAGAGCAAGTCATAGCTTAAATACTATGCGTTTAAACAAGATGAGTTATACATATTTGTGACAGTTTCAAAGTGAAATGTCCAGTGACTGGCACTAAATGTAAGTTCGGTTTTATCAAACACACACAAACACATGAATCTGGCAACATTTTATAACTGTGTAATAAAATACCAACATTTTGGTTTCGGTATCAAGGCAGAGAAATGAAATGCTTGGCGAGTGTAATGCTCTATCATGATTGAAAATAGCATACCACCTACACTAAACCCTACCTTATAGCCTAACCAAAAGCAAAGTGAGATGAGAACACATTTGCTGAAGCGTTCATGTAACTTAGCTTTTCTACTAGTCTTTGAATTCTTTATCGAGTGCTGTGACTTCACGATGCAATTCAATGTATACCAGGTGAGCTACAGAGCACATTTACTACATCAGAAAAGCCATACATACGGAGCTGGTCATGATGCAAATATCAAAATGTGTTAGTTAAAAAATCATGTATGGTAAATGGGTTTTGAGGACTTTATGTTGCATTGTGCAAGACGGGGCTCTAAACTAACTTTTTTCACTAGTTGCACTGGTGCGCCTAACGTTCCAGCACAAAAGTTAGGGGCAACCACATTTTCATGTAGCCAATATTGACATGTTTTAAATGAATTACTAACACCATGTCTAAACTGAATGAGACCGTTGTCACGACCGCGCTGCAACAGCTAAAGTCTGTCTACAGTGGATGCGACAAAGCGACCATTGAAAATCATTTGAAACTTGTGTCAATACATCATTAATAGAACGCAGCACTAGTTTTCTGTCAGGAATCTGTCATGTCGTGCTGCTCGCGTCTGGTGTTCTTGTCACTGGACGCGACAAAGTGACCATTGAAAATCATTTGAAACTTGTCAATACGTCATAAATAAAACGCAGCATTAGCTTTCTTTTGGGAATATGCCACGCCACTTCGAGTGTAGATGGCAGAATATTGTATTCTATTGTATTTTGTCGTATCCCGCCATTTTGGTCTGATGTAGGCACGATGTCTCAATCTGGTCAACATAAAGTGCTTTATTTGAAGCACAATTCTACAAGAAAGGTAAAAGTGTTGGTGCTTAAATAATTCTTGGACTGATCAGGCCTTAACTTTAACGTAATAAATAAGTTGTCAACCGTTTTCATCTTTTCATCTTCTTTCATCATCTGCGGCTACATCCACTCTGGATTATCAGTCGACGGTTCTAGGCTACTCGCCTTTCTCTCGCCGTGTCTACACGGGACGTGAGCAGGGCAGTGAGACAAAATACAATATTCCGCTGTCTATACTGCATGCACAACAAATAATCTCGACTTGTGTGTCCTGGCCTTAATGTGTGTCTGTTGTTGAACCCGCAGAAACAAAGTTTCAGAGCCGTGGATAATTTTTGTTTTCAGCTGGTCGCACCGGTGCGACCTCAGATTTTGTTTAGTTGCGCTATTGAGAAAGTAGGTCACACTCTACATCCCTGTGGCAAGTGACTACTTGGGGACATTATCTCCCATGATAACAGTGTTTTACATGTTTATGTGTAGAGTTTTGCAAACGATCATTGGTGCAAACATCAACACCCTAGTAATAGTTATGTTATCCTAGCTTATAGTTGCCTCTCTACATGGAAGTTGCCCAGGAGGAACCATTTAAACGTCGCAAAACACCTGCAAGTCATTTTGTTGCGTGATGCTATGACGCAAAGCGTGTAGATTTCATGCGAAGTGTAATCCATTCTGACTTGTTTCTTTTCTTAAGTGCTGTTTTGTTGCTATGGTGTCTTTTTCTCCCACAGTTCCCCACCTTTCCTGTCTTCTCAAGGCTGTTTGATTCTGTATCTTTTATCTCATGTTCTATAGTGTTTCCAGAATTATGTATTCTGGCCCAGTTTATGCATGTTTGCTGCATTGTGTGGAGGTTTCAGATTGTCCCGGGACACATGGAAATCCCTAGGGTCTCTCAGAGTGCCCACAGCGCTACTTACAAAAGGCTGTTTGTGTTTGGTGTGTTGTCATTTCAACCCTCTCTTTGTGTGTGCCTGCAGCCCTGGAAGGTTTTAATGAGAGGCCTATTAAGTGTATATGTATGTGTTTGATAATTTACTGACAGTTTAGACTTCCACTTAGTAATGGTGTGTTATCATATAGCCACTGGATTTCTGTAGAACACCCACTTTGTCTTTGAGACAGACTTGATGTTTTCACTAAAATATCCTGAAGGCGTTGATGGTGACCCTGAAATAAGCTTGATTCTTATTGTTAATCCAGTAAGGGATTCACAAAAGCATGCCCTCTCACTGGCCTGTTTGTAATTCTGCTGCTTTTTAAAGGAATAGTTCATGCAAAATTGAAAAAAACATGTTTACCCACAGGGCTCAGGAACTGATATAGATTACTTTTTTTCTCTGCAGGTGCCAAACACCTGATAAAAAAAATACAATAATCCACAAGACTCCAGTTTATCATCTTGTGCTATTGTGTCTGATCTGTGCATGCAGTATTCCTCTCTTGATTCAGTCAAGGCAACATTTTAAATGAAGAATTCAATTGTAGGATAGAGAACTAATAACTTGACTAGAAACAATGGTTTTGATAAAAACAATATTTTTTACAAACATGTAGTGTAAGACGTTAATTGATGTATTGTGATGTTTTTATCAGCTGTTTGAACTCTGTTTCTGATGGCACCCATTCACTGCAGAGGATCCATTGGCAATGGTACATTTTACCAAAGCTCTTCTAAAGAAGAAACAAACTCATCAACATCTTGGCTAACTACATTTTCAGCTATTTAGCGTTGTTTTTTTGTGAACCATTTCTTTGAGGCAGTCCAGTGTTTGGTTGAGGTGCAATGAAAGCTTTTTAAGCCTGTTTTAAAATGCTTGGAATGCAGCGGATTAGAGTGTGATTTAAGAACATTCTCCACACTAGCTGGAGTCATAATGTAGATTTGACCTGATGCTGAGGTCATTGTTACCAATCAGTACACGTTTATAAGATTTTGGTGCTGATTGTTTTAGATTGAACCATTGTGGTGTTTGTCAATTTCGGCTTAGTGAAAACCAGAGCTGTGTTTCAACCTTCTGTTCAGTTTCACTCTGAATGCAGTGCCGTTTACTTATCTTTTCTGGTTTTCAGCAAGTCTTTACAGGCATGCTGGGACCGCGAAGTGGTCACTCATTTCCAACACAAGAGTTTTCTAATATCCTGCTTAACTTATCAGCGTTTTTGGGTGTGAACTATGTTTGGCTGGCTGATCCCCTCAAGCAGCACTCATCACTGCTTCACATCATTGTCTTGTATGACACCTTTGGATCGTCTTTGGGTTATCCAAAGTATGTGTGTTAAACTAGTAGTCAGCTGCCATCGGTTTTGTATAGTGGAGATTTAATAAAAAAAACTTCAAAATTCAAGATATACTTATTTCTAAATAAATACGTAGAGCAGAGAATCTATGCTTAGACAGTGAATCAGTTTGATAAATAATTCAGCAATTGTTTACTCATTTAAAATAGTTGTATCCTTGAAGAAATGCATTTGATTATTTAAATACTTGCAATTATTAATTAAGTTAATATTAGCTTCTTTTTTTTTTACTTTGCCTAGTAATCATAAAACAGGCCAATCACAATTCAGCAGTTTATTTCTGGAAAAGCAGAATTATTCAGTTCTGTTATTCAATTTTTTATCTATTATTGGCAAATAAAAAATGCTATTCAAATCAAAATTTATGTTTTACATAAATTGTATGACTTATTCAATAGAAATGCCATATTTTTCTAGTTCTTAAATGATACAAAATGGAAATTTATAGCATTTTCAAGTTATTTAAATATTGATCCACACATATTGTATTCTGAAATATATTATCTGTAATTTTTTGTTCATCTCTGTGATATAATATCACAGAAATGTACATGAAATGACAAAGATTTTCTTTTTTCTTTTTTTTATAAACAAGTGTATAATGATACAAGATATACAGATTATTTGAAAACCAGTCTATTACTAGTTTTCTGCTGTTGTGTTTGAACGACGTGTGCCCAGTTCAACCAGAGGATAACAGTCTAGCCACCTTTTTTAGAAATGATTCTCCTTCCACTGTGGACACACGTGCTTTAATCATTCATGGAAATATCCAGATTGCAGCCCAGTTCCTGATCTGTGTTCGGCCTGGTTGGAGCGCTCAAACTTCTCAGTATCATAGTGTGCTGGAGTTTTTTTTTATAACATTCCACTGATGGAGTCCTTCTTGGTTTTCTCATTTTGTCACTCTGGAATGCACACACACTGAAACGCAATTCTGACAGCCACGCCAGACGAGGATCTCTGTAATTGTGTTCCCTTTCTTTCAAATGCACCGGAACGTTATACAGCGACTGTAATTATAAAAGCTGCCGAGCTCCTCGCTGCTGAAGTCACTGACTGGCTTCGGTCTGATGTGGCATAATGTTTTCTGTCATGATTGCAGGCAAATGTGAAACTTCACATATTGTTGTCATCATCATCATCATCATGCATACCATTGTTGTCATGTCATACACATGAGGGACTTTGAAGTTTTTGGTGTAACATTCCTCCTCTGATTCCTTGATGTGAATGCTTTGCCATTGATGCCTCCAGGAGACAACCTTTTAATTTCTGAGACTGCAGTACCGGAAGTCTTTTGATTTTGTGAAGGGCTCGTGATTGAAAGACTGTCGGCGTTCGCTTGAATTGAAGTGCTCATCTATTTTATCTTCATGTGTTTTTCATCCGTAACCATGTGCAGAGAATCTAACTGCAGCATCCCACCCAAGTGCATCTGTCTCCTCTCACTCTTTAATTAGATAGTCTCTCAGTGCTTTTTAAATTGGAGCTTATGAAAGAAAGTCTTTTGGGCTTTAGTACACGCTTGTGTTGTGTGCATGCACACGCAGACACACTCTTGAAATATATATATGTATGTGTGTGTGTGTGTATTGAGAATGCTGTTAAAAATATTGTCATATATATTTCTTTATCTATTAGCTTCTATTAACTAAATTAAACCAACATTTAGTGTGAGCATCCTTTGCATTCAAAGCAGCTTTTGCCATCGATGCACTTGTGCAAAGTTGTTTAGGTTGGGCAGGTAGGTTTCTTGAAGAATCTTGGAGACTTTGCCAAAGTTCTTCTGGATTTAGTGTCTGTTTGTTCTGCTTCATGTCATTCCGGACAGACTGGATGATGATGAGATCGGAGACCAGTTGCACCAGCTAGACATGGTTGGTGCTTGGTGTAACTGCTACACTGGCCTTTGCAACGTCCAGCTGTTATAATTAAAAAAATATTAACATCTCTTGCACAAACTAAAACTACAATCAATAGACACAGCTGAGACGGCGCAAACTTGAGTCGAATTTGAAAGTTATCTCTTTTCTTTATTTCTGATTAAAAGTAACAACGCACAAAACTTACTGCGATTTATTGAATGTCGGTTATCCTTCCCGAAATCATTACAGTTTGGTAATTAACTAACAGACATGGATCTTAAAAACAAATAATGCCCAAGCAAATCATGAATTTTTACTTTACAACGATCGCTGACTAGACATAAGGTTTAGTCTCAGGCGTAGCACTATGCTAAGATGGAGACACGAGTATAAATTCTATGCACAACTTAAAGTGCATTTATGTCTAGCCTAGTCTTACACCCGGGTGTACGTCCAGCTGATGCATCCGGCCCTGATGTGGTCAGACCTCCTTATGCAAGCAAAAATCTGACTTTGTGTGTGATTTAGATAGTATGCAAAATAAATAAAAATGGTCATCATGCTGTCTAAATGCACCCTTGAAGAGACTTCTTTTAAAAACAACCTCACCAATCTAGAACTCTTAAACAGTAGTGTGTATATTGTAAAATGGAAATAATTGTCGACTCGTTATTATGCATTGCTCACTTCAGCACATTCCCAGATTCATCAGCAGCTTTACCAAAATAATATCTGAACTGGTTTGTGTACTAATATATGTATGTGTATATATATGTATGTGTATGCATATAACTGCACATCACATTGAATCTTTAAAATGTCTTTATATTGTTGTCTCCCTTACTGCAAAATCTGAATCTATTTTAGGAGACACAACATGACCACACTCTTTGTTTTGTTGTATCTGACTCATTGTGTATCAACATGAAACATAGTTTCCTATTAGTGCATTTGTTTTTTGTGAGTTATGTCAATTGAATACAGAGTCGCAGTTCAGTTGATAGAAATAGGCCTACTTCTGAGTCAGTTCTTTCCTTACAGGCTGCCTTCAACAGAGTGAGATCAGACTGGCTCGTTCTCTCTTTTCATCTTTCAAGTAAACTCATTGTATTCCAACATCCTCCGCATTGGCAAAGCGGAGTAGAGTTTGTGTGCGAGCGCATGTACCCACCCTCTCTCTTGTTTTCCTATCTGGGATATGGACTCTGAAAAGGGAGTTTTTAGGATGATACCCTGGGCAAATTTCCTAGACGTTAGAAAATCTCCCATAGGTTCAGACCTCTGTTTGTTTAGGAGGCCTTATTGGAGCTCTGCTGCACCTACCACAGCGAGGAACTGGCGTCTCCCACGCTCAAGCATGGATTCGGCCCCCAAACCGCTCATTCATTAGTCCCTCCCTGTCGCAGCGCAAACTTGATGGGCCGACCTGAAAGCACTCTGTTTTGAAGCAAGAGTCCTTCTGTCCCATCAGAGACTTGTGGTTAGACGGATCCTTGAGACCCGCTTTGCCTTGTGTATTCGAATCTGTCCTCACCATGCTAATGCATCCCAGAAGGGGATTTGTGCATGAGATTGGAACCGGCCCTTTATATCAGATCTGGATGAACTATGTAAAAACAAATGACCTAACTAGTCTGATCTAAATATTGTACATCCAGTCTGAATCGAAATCACTGCTCTTGTCATAGCATTTGGCATTTCATCGCTTCCTTGTTTAGACGACTGTTTTGTTTCAAATCTTTGTAAGCTGCCTACGTAGGCTGCATTTTAAGGCATTATAAAAACACTCCAGGCTCAAAGGAAGGTGTAGGCAACTGAATTAGGTTGCCTTATAAGGTTTCTTGGAAGGAAAAAAAATGAGATTGGTAAGACTTTTTGCGTATGTTTAAAAGACATCTCTTTTACTCGCCAAGGCTGAATTTATTTGTTTTAAAATACAGTAAAAACTGTAAAATAATGAAATGTTATTAATTTTTAGTAAATGTTTTCTGTTTTAATAAACATTAAAATGCTATTTATTTGTTGACAAAGCTGAATTTTCAGCATCATAGCCTTGAGTGTCACATGATCCTTCAGAAATCATTCTAATATGGTTTTAAACATTTATCAATATTGAAAACAGCTGTTTTTCCCTTAGTAGTAGGAAAGTGCTAATATTTTATTCAATGTCTTCCTGTTACTTTTTTTGATACATTTAATGTGTTCTTGGTGAATAGAGGTAGGCCTATTAATTACTTTCAAACGAAACATGACTAATTAGTTCAATCTATTCCGGAGAAAGCAATCCCAGAATTCCCTGCACTGACCTCCGTGTGTAAATAAGTGAAAGATTGTGGATGAGGTGGGAGAAATGTGATTTACTGTAAACATTACATGATCTTTTCCTGATCTACCTTATGAAATAAAAAGTTAAATCGTACTGAAATAGTTTTTAACTTTTATAGTTTTTTTAATTACACTGTTAGCTTAGCAACATGCTAACATCAAACTCCTCCCCCGAGGGACTTTATTTGTGTACTACATGGATTTCCACGTCATTTTATGAGGTTCTGTGACTGTTAGGGTGCTGCCTATATAGGCATTGAGGTTTTGGAATGAAACGTATGTTTCTTTGCCCAGTGTGCGTAGCCTTTGTGAGAAGTTGCAGGGAATGAGGAAACAAGTTGGCTGGACAGCGGAAACAACTGGGACTTTCCCATAAGAAAAGCATTTCTCCTCTTATTAGCAACACACATTAAAGCCATGTTTCATTAATCTTCCTGTTGCTGCTGCTTGGTGAATGGTGTGCTGAGAGCCCAGGGAACAGCATTAAATTGGGATAGTTGATGGCGTGATTAGCAGTGTTTTGAAGTGGAGAAGGAAGGAAATCACTGTTCAGAGTTCTCTTATGTTATCATGTGGAAAAAGGGGGTCTCGCAGGGAGCGTTGGGGTTGAGTGCACATGGGGTGCTCTGTAATTTGGCCCATGTGAAATGAAGGGCTTGGCTGGTTTTTATTCAGACAACCTCAGCTTTGATGTGAGTCACATCTAAATGTTGTATAGTTAAAGGAGTAGCTCATGATCTCCTCACCTTCATGTCGTTCCAAACCCATATGCTGTAGTGGAACTGAAATTACTGAAGCAATACTATGTGACTTTTCCATACAGCAAGTGGTTACTGATTGTGTAAAAAGCTAAATCAAAGAAATGTAAATGTTTTGTGTCCAATATTTCCAGTTATTAACAGTAACTTACACCACCAATTTATTTGCTGCATTAATTTCAGTTAATTAATCTAATTAATTAATTGTTTAATTCTTTTATTTGTTCTTAAATTAAATTAATAATAATTTTTATTTCATACTTTTTATTGGATTTTTTTTATTTGTAATATTTTTATTTTTATTTATTTATTTTATTCCTAGAATATTATATATATTGTATTTATTTACTTAATCATATAATGTATTTATCGTTTTACTATTTATTTATTTTCTTTATTTAGTTTTCTTTAAAAAAAAAAATTATTTAGATTTTTTCATTGCTCTTTAAAGGTTTTTTAAATAAATAAATGCATTTCACTTTTGAAGTGTTTTTTTATTCTCAAAATGCTATTATTGTCAGAGCGACATCTGATTTTGGGACAGATGATATTGTTCAGTGTGAATTCTCTTTGCCAGAACGTATTGAACTAGTCAAAAGCATTTGAAACCTATCTACCAATGTTTTTTCTTTTTTCTCCTCCTGGGTCCTTTTTTTTTCACGCTATATATTCCTTTCACTCTGGTCTCATTTTAACCAGGCATATGGAATGATATTAACCTCAGAGGGATGGAAAAGACAACCAAAGTAAAATGAAAACATTGGTTTGTTCCGCTGGAGCAAAAGGAAGAATAAGGAGAGTGTTAAGGCTGTGACGTAGTAGCGGCTCTTTTTCCATTTCTGTTTTGACCATTAGAAAACAGTGGCTTGTGAACTGCAGCTCAGTGAGGTTGACTGATTAGAAGCTTGAGGAACAGAGACACTGTGACTCAGCATTAGAATATGACCTGGGCTGCTGCGCTAGCCTTTGTGCTGTTGCAGCTTTTCAGTCACGTGGCACAATCAGGGATTTTTTACAGCAAAAAAGGGTTTATTTTCGTGTATTGTCACAAAAGAATAGCACTTTTGTGAATATGAAGCTTTGCTCATAATCTCTTTTTGTTTATGCAATGTCATTAATAATATCTTTATACAATCATCAAAATCATGTGACTTCACAACACGGAGGAAATATATTCTGGCAAACTTCCTTTTAATTTAACAATAATGCAAAAAGAGCAAGCACAAAATCAAATAATCAGGACATTCTCAAGTGAAAAATCTTGAAATGTACATTTTACTTTACTTTTTTTTGTAAAACAAACTCCAAGAAGCTTTATATAAAAAAAAAAAAAACCTTATAAACATATTTTTGTAAAATGGTAAAATTATTAAGTTTCAAAAATATGTAATATAATATATTTAATTTTTTTTTTTTACATTGAA
>JAUYWG010000059.1:8627402-8657521 GCA_034779775.1 Enteromius afrohamiltoni | reverse complement strand
ATATGAGCGGTAGATCAGTGACACTGATATTGCATTCAGTTTTGCGGGTGATTCATTGGTGTAGCTTCTCAGTGATCTACGGCTCTGAGAACAAACTGGCAGTCCGTTTGAAAACAGCTGATGGAGATTTACCGCTAATCAAAGAACTGGCTTTACTGACAAGACGTGCATGAATTTATCAAACAATATATCGCATAGCCCTAAAAATCACAAACATATAATATATTAATTATATATATATAAAAAAAAAATTACATTAAAAAAAGTTGACCGGACCATTTTCAAACACACATTTATAGTAAATGTAATTAACGATTACAGATAATTGCCACATTACAGTGAATTAAATGTGAAGTATAAATCTGAAGAAGTATTTTCTTGTCAAATTAACTCCAATAATATATAATTTACAACTTTTAAACATTATACACTTCATCTTTTTTTACTCCATTCACAGTAATTTTCACAAACATGTAATATTTCATGTATTTAAAGTTTTTGTTGTTTTTACATTGGAAAAGTTAAACAATTTTCACTCAAATTATAGTAAAGTAATATTTATAGCTAGTGTGCCCTTTCCTGATTTTCACTCACAAAATGTTAATACATTTCACAATTACAAGTATTTGGAAAGTAACAGTGAATTAAAAGTAAAGCATAAATCTGAAGTAGTAACAAACTTAGATTTTTTGTAAATATAACATTTTTCAATTATACGTAACATGAATAAAACATGAAAAAATGCACAAAACATTTATTTTAGGGTGCATGTGTGAATTTTGCGGGGGTTGCTTGTGCTATATTTGACTTGGGTGCTTTAAAGGAGATTCCGTCACGCTTTTCTTCTCAGTCCCAGAATCCTCTGGTGCAACTGCCTTCCCCTCACGCAGACTATTTGTGCTGGTATGGGGTAGATTCTGGCAGGCTCCTGGCCTCTCTGTGGTCTAGACTGGAGCTAGTGTGCAGCTTTCTGAAGGAGCCCCATGAGTCACTCTTCCCAAAACCACCATCTCTGTGTGAGAGCATCAGCTTCACCACTGGCCTGAAGACACCACTGCTCGGACTGTCACAACACAGGCTTTCACACACACTTTCGGTCTCTTAACACGCATTCCCGCTGGTCTATTGCTCAGCGAGTCGCTGCACCACGATGCTGAGAAGTGGCTCTGTTTTCTGTCACCAGTTGTTGGCCGTTCTTTGAAAAGCCAGCCTGCTGACAACCAGCGACTCGCTCATCTGGTTGGTCGTAGTTTTGCTTCTAAACTTCTAACTAGCCAAATTGGAATACCTTGGTAAGTGCTTGAGGTAAAAGCTGACATGTAGGAGAATGAAATAAAGCTTAAATGTGTGGAGAGTTTTTAGAGCTTGTGTAGAGCTTGGTCAGGCTGTTTGTCTTTTTCAGGGAGGAGGAGACTTATTTGAGGTCCCTGGTGTGTTCCTGCTGAGCGCTCAGGCTGCTGGAGATGCAGTGACCACATTTATGTGAAACCTGAAGCCACTTCTGCTACAAACCAAAATGGTGTAACTCATAACATCAGCGCTTGTCAGTGTCTTTATGTGCAGATTTTACACTCAACACTATTGTCATACGACCTTAAGCTCCATCCTGCACGCCTGGCATTTTCTTTAAACGACCTTGAGCTCTTCAATCACCCAAGTCTATTTTCATTCAACATCGTGTGTGCGTGTGTGTGCCTGACGTGTGCAGATGCAGTCATGTTAAGCTCTCTGTCCAGAGCACCTGTTTCTCTGTACGGCTTCACATGCTGCTCCTTTACATCGCCAGTGGTCATTTATCACTGTTTAATCAATGTTATATTTTTAAAATGAAGTTCTCCAAAAAGGTCAGAAGGTGCTCAGAGGATTTTGTTTGTCATGTGCATGGAAAGAATGCAGGTCAGTTCCAGCTTATCCATGCAATTATAATAACTGGGAAAAGACGCATAACCGTAAAGTCATAATAATAATAAAATAATAATAATAATTATAGTATACAAAATAATAGCAGTAACATGTCTGTCTCTCTATCTGTATCTAATTTAGGACCAATACCCTACATAAAAAAGTAACGATGACGATGATACCAAAACTGAAATTATTTTTGTCCTGGTTAAATCACCAATTGATTGCCTCTCCCTCCTCCTCTTCCATGAATATTAATTTCAGAGATGATATGGCAATGTTAAGCCCATCTGCTGAATCATGGCAGAGGTGATGGCTCCATCGTGACCTGCCATGTGCAATGAATACAAACTGTCTTTGAGAGGGAAAATTGAACCCTGTCACCTCATGGACACACAGACGTGCAGCTTTTCACGTGGACAGACACCCTCACATGCACTAACACACCTTGCAGGTAGCTTGCACGGGTGAGGGAATAGCTGACTGAGGCAGAATAGAGAGCGAACCCTTCTGGGAGCTTGGTGTCCTTGCTGTCAGGACAGTTAACTTCCTGTGCTGCTCTGACCTCTCGGGCTGTATGGATTTGCGTGTGTATGTGTGGATGATGCAGTGAGTGTGCTGTGTAGCATTCATGAGTTTGTATCATGCTTGTTTATTACACCGATCAGAAAGGTATTTGGTGCACAGCTTTGTCTGTGCTGAACTTTTATTCTCAGACTCGAAAGTACTTTAATTAATAAAACACATTAGTCGTTAGTGCATTAGGGAATATTTAATTTGGCACATGCTTTTGGTAAAAGTGTCTCCTGTGTGCAGAATGTGGCTAGACATGCAGCAACTAGACTGAAACAGGCATGTTATCAGAGATCCTTATTTTTAGCTCTGGCCTCAAAAAAATCAAATAAGAGAGGGACAGAAAACCCTTTTGGGAGTTTATAAATATAATAAATCTTCTATTAAATATTGAAAATAAGGATTATTAAAATTTAGTATATGTAAATAATGTGCAGAATTAATAAATACAACTGAGGTTATTATTTATGCTCTTTTTTATGCTTATTTATTACCCTAGATGAAAATATATTATTGATGAATATATTATTTTAATATTGCCTTGTTAATATTTATTTAAAGATACAGATCTAAAAAAATCTATGCAATTAAATTAGTCAGTGAACCCTCTTAAAAATGAGAAATGTTTGGGTCATATTTCACAGTGCAAAATAAAATATAATTGCTTGTGTTCAGCTTTTTTGTTTTTTTTTCTGGGGTGAAATATGAGCCAGACCATTCTTTCTCATATCCACCTTTTATTGCTTGTTATTTCATCACAGACTGGACAAAGCGTTTGACCCAAAAGTGTGTGTATTTCGCTTTACTAACAGATTTGCAAAAAATAACTACTTTGGTATGTACTTCAGGAAATGTAACGATTTCAAACCTGCAAATACTTTTAGGTTTTAGACGTACATTTTAAAAGCTGGAGTTTTTTATGTTAGGCAGCTCAGGCTAAACAAAGCCGAAATTTAATGAATAGCTTTTCAGAAAGTTTGAAGACTATCAATACAAAGAAAAATGTGCCCGCCTTTAACCATATGAGTGAGTGACACAGCATTTGGTCAAGGCATAAACTGTGGCTGGTTTGTCATGAACCCAGTGATTTAAGGATGGGGAGGCCTGCATTTTGGCGTTCCCCATTCACTCCGTATGACTCAGTGGCCTAAAATGCCTTTGTTTAAATGCTGACGGCATAACGCTAGTCAACATTTACAGCCTGAAGTCCTCCAGATCATTTCCTCCCTTGCTCATCCATTCCTGTGAGGTAATCTTTTGGCTTTGCTAACCCAGCTGGCTCGGATGAAGATATAACTTGTTCCAAACTTCCTTTATGATTGTTATTTGCCATATTTTGTCACTTTTATTCCTCTTTTTCATTCACAGCAAGGATGTACTGCCGAGACACAAGAAGGAGGGTCGTTGCTGGCAAGACAAATGCTCCGGCGGAATGTTTGGAGTCTGTTGCCAAGCAATGCAGCGGGTTTTGATTTACGATTACATCTTCCGACCGGCAGCTTGTTGCAATTAGCGTTGTCGTTTGAGAAGCCGAGCGAGTGAACGGGTGGTTGTGTGCGTACAGTATTTCTGTTTATTTGACTGAATATGCTCCAGCATTCTCTTCACAGGATCTTCACTGATCTTTCACACCGCCTGTTGTGCTTAACATCTATCTGTACCCTCTGTTTTTCATCTTTTCCTTTTTATCTATTAGAGAGACTATGTCTTCCACAAAACTGGTCACTGTAAAACATGCATGGTCTTTAAGGCAATGGCGAAGACTGTAGATTAAATCCAGATATTTAGTTTTGTTTGAAGTGTTGCTTTGACTGGACCAAAGCAACGCGGTTGCTTGAGGGGCTGGTTTTTATTTCTCAGAATCAGGTCAGCGTTCGGCCAGCAATCACACACGAATATGTTTGCGTAGAGACGCGCATACTCTGAGATGGCTGGTTTGAGGGTCTTCTTCAGCTTAAACGTGGGATTCCTTTTGATGAAGAGCATCTCTGACAGATCGTAATGTGTTTGTGGTGCTAAAGCTTAGCTCACTAGGCAACACTAAAAAGGTTTGACCGTCAGCCAGAGATGAGACAGATCATGTGCATCTTGTTTATTGGAAACTTCTGATAGGATTTAATTGATTAACAAAATTCGGTACCTTGTATCAATGTAAGTGTTCTTGTGGCTTCGTTAATGTAGTTGTCATTGAGTTCTTTGATATGTTCATAACTAATTTCTGTGCAGAATTTGAATGCATATCACTAGATTATGCTCATTCTAAATAAAAACACTTAAAACACTTCTTATTAGATCTCGCAACACTGTTATAAGTGTCACAAAATCATCTTTGCTTCCCGAGTAAAGCTATTCTGAGCAAAAGTTTGTTTGCGTCGCCGCCTGAGCGGATGAACATCCATGCTGTGCAACTCAAATGAGTAGCTGGGTTTTGTTACTTTTTCCATATGATGTTTCTCATATGTAAAAGAAATGGCACTTATGATTTAAACGATGCTCACAAAATTTAGTCACACCGACAAAAAATTATTGCAAATTACGACCATTTAGTGAGTCGCAGTCTACAACCCCAAATTAAAGAGTTACTCCACCAGAAAATGAAAATGTTTTTCTTTAATCACTTACTCCCAAACTGTTCCAAACTCTGTAAAAGCATTCTTTGTCTTAAGAAACGTTTGCGCTTCATAGCGCTTACTGTTGAACCACTGATGGCAGATGGACTATTCTGCCGATGTCTTTCATACTTTTCTGGAACTTCTGGCCAAACTACCTTACTACCTGCCTTCTGGGAGGCGGGCTTAACCGGCGTCCATCAGATGCCTCTGTATACTACTGAACGAATCTACAACCAATCAGACCACTCATTCTGATGATGTATGCGTAGCGGCGGAACCTGAAGCCACCGTAACCTTCAATAAAGCAGTAGGAAAATGTCTTTACTTACTTTAATTACTTCTGCTCCATTTTTTAAAAAGAAAAGCTGTCATGAAAATTTCTCAAAACAGCTGCAACAGCGTGTCGAACGATTGTTGCTGCTCGGTACACGCCATGTTTGAAATGGTTCTCAGACGCAGAACTGCTGCATCATCGCGTTACACCCGCCTCAGTCGAAGCTCGTTTCTCATTGGTTCCCACTTTTTTGGGAATCTGAAATGCTCTAAAACGGCAGCTTTGCCAGACTTGCTTTGCTCGCGAAATTGAATGTAGCGTTACAGAAAGTATGGGCAGGCCCAGGCTAAGAACCAAGCTCTTATATCAAGAAAATCTGTCATTTTGTTTGTCAAGTGATTACTCAAGAATTTTGATTAAAGAATCTTAATTCTGTGTACCCCGTTAACTTCATTTTATCCTAAAAAAAATATTTTTTTACTAAAAACATTAATTGATACAGGGTTGAAACAACGTAACAGTGGATAAATAATTACAGACTATCAATTTTTTTGGCAATGAATTTCACAAGTCATGCTGTCTGACCTTCTGAACTTTGCAGAATAAAAGCAGATCGTGCTGATATTAGTAATATGATATTGTACTGTGGTAATATTTTGGTCCTGTGGCACTGCTGTACACTCCTGCAGATGATTGATGTGCTGTTGATGTGGGAATCCAGAGAAGATCCTACCAGATGATCTGAATTCCATCATCTTCCCACAGAACACATTGATTTGCCTCCGTCGCCACATGTTAGAGGCCGCATGCGACTGTGCTGAGTGTTCGCGTGTGTATGTGTTACGTGGATTCAGATGGTGCGGGCACAGCTGTCTGGGTGGAATAAGAGACACAGGTTGTCCTCCTGTGGCCTTTGCTGATTCTTTGGCATCTTTTAGAACTCTTCTCTCCCTCTGTCCCGTCTCGTCCACACGCTCCACATTTGCACTCATTACACACACGCACTTTCAAACATAATTAAGCTTTTGTTCGACAAATGGAAAGAGGAAAAAATGATGACTGGCTTAGCGACGGAAGGTTGGCTAATGGAAAGGAAGAGGAGGTGGCAGGAAGGAGAACAGTCTGAATTTTTGTGGTAAATGCCCATGCTGTTCCTATTTTAAAGCCCTATGGGCCTAATGGCTGTGCAGACCGGAGCTCTTGCCGCTCAGCTATTGTTCTGTGCACCATCAAATCAGTCTGACTTAAGTTGTTTTTTCTCCAGTCTGCTGTGACTCCATTGTTTCTGACCCATTTTAGACTTTACATTCTTTAAATCATGGTTTTGTATATTTGAAAGTTACATCGTGAACATCTAAAAGAGCCATCGGTCGCCTCAAACCTAGACACAAACATAAATCAGTTGTAAACTTGTGCTGAGTTCACACTGCACAGTCCTAAAAATCTATATATAGAAAAAATAGAAATATATAGGCTAGTTTATTATTATTATTTGTTTAATTAATAAATGTAATTAATTTTTCGTATTTCATAATTTTTTTTTTTCTTGTTTTATTTATATTTAATTTATTAGTTTTGGGATTTTTCTCCAGTCCATTCTGGCTGCATTGTTCCTGACCTATTTTTATACTTTAGCATTCAGTATTTTTTGCAGCAAGTGAAATGTTAGGGCTAATTTTAGCCTCCCTCCAGCACAATAAAACTTATTTAATTTGCTCGTTTTACAGCACAGCAAATAAAACCAGCTAACCGGTGTTCCTCCTCAGACGTCTAAGCTAAAGGGAATTGACATTTCTAGTTTGGAATTAGGAGCTGTGCTTAGAGACCTTGGCGTCTGATTGATCGGAGCTTGAACAGGATAAAAACGGATTTGTCAGTTGAGATGGTGCAAGAGCTCAAGAGCACTTTTCTGCAGCTGCTCAAGTGTCCTGCCTAACGATGTGTGCATTTCTTTCTCTCCTAGGGCTGGTGTATGGAAGTCAGGTGGTCGTCCCTTCTAAGGTGAACGCCGTGTTGGGAAAGAACGTCACCCTCAGCTGCCGGGTACAGGTGGACACGAACCTCAGCCTGACGCAGAGCTCGTGGGAAAGGAAGCTGCCCACTGGATGGGTGACCCTGGCAGTGTATAACCCCATGTTTGGTATCTCCATCCCACCTGAATATGAGCGACGGCTGTCCTTCCACTCGCCCTCCATGCACGACGCCACCATCATGCTGCAAGATGTGGGTTTCGCTGACATCGGCATATACACCTGCAAGGTTGCCACATTTCCGCTGGGTAACACTCAGGCCTCCACCACCGTCAGCGTGATAGGTAACGAGAGACACAGTGGGGTTTTTTTTCTGTCTGATTAATGTAGATTATGCACTCCATAGCGTGGTGCTTGTGTATTAACACGAAAGTGCCGTGACGAACCTTTCGCATGCGTGCGGTCGACAAACAAAGGAAGGCGTGCGAGTGGATGCACATCACAGCTGCCGAATAAAGACCTGCTTATTTGTGTAAGTAGGCAAGTATGCGGTGTGTGTGCGAGAGGGTGGAAAAACATTAAGAGCAACTTCAGGGCAGGAATGAAAGCAGTGTTTTGGGAGACGGTCCAGCTCTTTTAGAGAACATGGTGATGTTTAAACTCTCTTCCTCCACCAAACCCCCAGAGCCATCTGCTCTGCTAAACACAGATACAGCCGAACGAAGCAGTGTGCTCTTGTTATCTGGGTGTACAAGAGACAACAAGAGAAGTTTACAAGCATAGTGCTTTATGTTAGGTATATCAATTATGTATCGCTCTATGGAGGCGTGAGGAGAGTCGCTGTTTCCTCTGTGAGCTCAAGATGAAGGTTACCCAGGGAACATCCTGGAAGTGTCATCGGTGGTTTCAAGAAAAGACTTTAGCAAAGGTGAAATTAAAATAAAATCCCATTTTTATTTTCGGCAGAAATCCGTTGGTATGAAAAGTAGCCATGCACTGGTTGTTTTATAGCAACATTTGTAAATGTTAGTATTGCTACAACAATGTATAATTTATACAGTGCTAATTATTTAAATACAAAATTATTGTTCAGCTTTCTGTTCTGCCTTGGGAGTTTTTTGTGCATATTTTAAGCTATATAGATGTGGGTAGGTATGTGACATTCTTTATTGATTTTATTTATTATTAATTTTATATAAAATTAATAATACATTTATTTATTTGTATAAATAAATGCTTGTTCATGTGTATATATGTATATGTATACTGTGTAGGCTATATTTATTATCTAAATATAAATGCAAACACATGCAAGTGTATATATTTAAGAAAATGTTGTTTATATATTACACACACACATACATATATGTGTGTGTGTGTATGTATGTGTATATCTATATATAATATAAGAATATAATATAATAATATAAGAATATAAATGTAAATATGTGTGTGTTCATATGCACAGTCCACAAACACACACCCCTCTATCACACAATCACCATATACTGTACGCATAGGTGTGTGTTTGTCCAATCCTAATAGTAACCCTAATGGATTATTTTTATTCAATTTTTCCAAAGAGAGAATGTTAAATTGTCAGATGAAGTGATGTATTTTTGACGTGTACCACACACATACAGCATAGACTCTGTGCTGTTTTAGAGAATGAATGAAATGCAGACACACGAGTTGAGTGAAGGTTCATAAAGCTCAGAAAGAGATGAATTGAAAAAGATGATGTCATCGATAAAATGAGCTGTGCAGAAAATCAGAACGTGAACAAGAGCAGAGACGAATGGGGACTGAGAGCTTTAATAAAAAGAGAGATGGAGGGGGGACAGGATGCAGGAGGATGGAAAGTGGTGGTGAAGTGAGCGAGCAGGAACGAGGGAGGGGGAACACACGCCGGAGCTATAATTAGATCAGGAGGAATGCTCAGGGTGTGTGTGTGGAGATGGGAGTGTGGGAATGATGCCCATTGCTTTTGGGATCCACTGCACTTTAGGGTCAAGGATGTCATTGCGTGGTCCGGTTGAATTTGTGGTATAAAGTGACACACGAGAGTTGTCATACACACACAGGCACTCATGTCACTCGCCACACAACAGTGGATGGTTGAAGGTATGACAACCACAGCTGCTACTGTTGTCTCTGGAGGTCAACTGCCAATGCTAATACTTCACAAGTAAAATACTTCAAAGAAAAGAGGAGGAGAAACAAAGACTAATCAATAGGTCTGTTTGGTACACATCCTTTGAAATATACAAATTAATATTTATTATCAGATGATATTACCAAACAGATACACACTGTTGACCCTAAATTATGCTATAGATTTCCTCAGAACATATTAATTACTTTCAAGGGTGAGCAAGTATTAATGACAAATCTTCTAAATAGAATATGAAAACATGTTTTACAACCAGAAAATGGTTTTGACTGAGTTGAAAATTATTTATCTATATATATATTTATAATATAAATATTATTTATTTATCTAATTTATCTAATTATATTATTATATATTTATTAAATTATTTATATAAGGCTGAAAATGTCTATTTTGTAAATATTTAGTTTGAAAAATTATTTGTATATTTTGTCTAATGTCGCGCATCAGAGAATACATTTTGATTCATCATGGCCGTAATTGAGTTATGATGACCTGCTACTTCATTAATAAAACTTTAGGAAATTAAATGCAGAAACTATTATAATGCCCTACATTTGGAAAATGAAATTAATTATTTGAAAATAAATTTTATAGTTTTATTCAGTAAGGATGCAATGAATTGATCTAAATGAAAGGTATTCACAATATGTGACCCAGAAACAAAAAAAAGGTTACACAGGTGTATTTGTAGCAGTTGCCAGCAATATGTTATAGGCTATGGGTCAAAATTACTGATTTTTCTTTTATGCCAAAAATTATTAGGTATTAAGTAAAGATCATGAGCCATGAAGATATTTTGTGAATTTCCTTCCATAATTATCAAAACTTAATATGCATTCTAAGAACTTAATTTGTGCCCTCAGATATTCACATAGTTGTACCTCAGCTAATTATTGTCATTAACAAAACTGTAATGGAAACCTTATTAATCCAGCTTTCAGATGTTGTATAAATCTCAGTTTCAGTTTAGTTTTGCCATCACAGGAATAAGTTATTTATATTTAAATGTATATTAATGTATATTTATATTAATTGCATTTTGATCAGCCTTTAAAACCTTGTAAAAAAATCCCCTAACTTTTGAACAGTAGTGTAAGTCAATATATGATTGTATTAGCCTTTCTTGATTTAGTGGGCCTCCCTTGTCACAGGAGCCTGGGACAACGTTCCCATTTGTCTCCTACCATTGATGGCACTGAGTAGAGAGGAGTGGAAGGGAAGGGGAAAGTGCGCCACACATGTTAAGTTTCTGTCAGCCGCTGTGGAGGCAAAGCTCAGTTATTCAGGTCTGAACACTGCTGGATTCGTAACGGTTCATACACACCCAAGCCCCACCCCTTCTGCCATTTTAACTGGATAAGCCATTAAAACAAATAATTTCATCTTCCCTGGAAAAGCACTTAGTGCTCTCTGATGAGAAATCGAGGCCGCCCTTAGCCGGTAGTAACCATAGGGAATTTTTTTTCCAGTCCGATTAGTCTTTTATTTCTTCTCAACGAAAATCTAATTATTCTCAGTCATTCTTATCAGTTTATGAATTTATTGGCTGTAGTACCAGAGCGATTCTTAATGTTGAGGGGATTTGCTTTTAGTTAGCTTTGTACTCTCATCTGAATGGATATCCTTTAGCGTGGTTCATTATCTTGATACATCTTTCTAGTAATAGTGTGAGTTTGTCTCCTCACATTAAAGCTCAGGATTAAACGCAAGTGGTGTGGTATATTTAACTCAAAAAATCTCTCTCTCTGTGTTAGTGGAGCCGAAGGTGTACGTCTCTGCTGGATCTTCCGCTCTGATCGATGGTGGCAATGAAACCACAGTGGCCACTTGTATCGCTGAGAGGGCTCGGCCCCCTGCAGACGTGTCCTGGGAGACAAATCTATACGGCACGTCCGAGGCCCACATGCAGGACGATGCCAACGGCACCACTACCACCCAAGTGCACTACACCTGGCAACCGTCCCGCCACGCCCAGGGCCACACGCTAACATGTGTAGTCAAACACCCCGCTCTACAGAGTGACTTCAGGATACCCTATATCATCAACGTACAGTGTAAGTATCTTTTTTCTTTTTTTTATAATCATTTTAAATTCTAATTCTAATGTTTCACAATATTACTGTTCTGTTGCATTCTTTATATTTCAGATTTTCTGTGCTCTATTTTTTTTTTTTTTTAGGAGTTATTCATTTTATATGTTTTAGGAGTGCTTTTACACAAGAAATGCCATTTAAAGTGTGCTTTTAGTCTTCACTCAACAGTTTTTGTGTTGTTAATTTAGTACATTTTTGAAATATTATTATTCATAATGTTCAATATATCAGTTCTAGATTATATTTGCTTTGTTGGATTGTTATAAATATAAAAGATGCATAGATAAAAGATACTGAAATGCATACACGTCCACACCAAAATCATGTTGAGTCAGATCAAATCTTGAAATCTGCATGGATAATCAGCCCTGCATGTCCATTTTAAAATTTGCTCGCATCAATCTGATATAAAAAAATCAAAAACCAACTGCAAGAATCAGAGTTCTTGCTATTTAAACCATGCAACCACTTATCAGCCAACTGGCCACTAAACCTATTAACTTGAGTCTCATTTGGTGCTTGTTCCTGTGTGCACGCAAGCCTGTTTTTGTTTACTCAAACTAACACAACAAACCCGAAGTAGCTTCTCCATGAAGATTTCACAGTAACTTATATTTTTTCTATACCACGTCAAGCAATCAGATTTATGTCTAGAGCTCACATCTGTTTTCCATATCACCCCAGTGCGGTAACTATCCACATGACATGATGTCTTGATGCCGTCTTGTGCATGATAAAGCTAAAAGCCCTTTTGCAAAGACGCAATCCTCAGGGTTTCATGAACTTATGCTGAATACTGGTAGTGATGCTTCAGACAAATGATTTATCAGCGGCGTTTAACGACTTCTGCACACAGACTTCTACTAAGCACCATTGAGCAGCGAGGAAGGCGTATAAGTGTGTATCTGCGGTGGTGGCGAGTACGTAAGCGCAGATGTCCACTGTATGAAATATAGATATAGCGGTGAGGGGCAGGCAAAGGAAGCAGCCGGTGTAAGGAGTACGAGGAGAGAGAGAGGTCACATCAGTCATGGGACGACGCTTCTGTGCTCAATAGAGGCTATACAGTCACGGAAGCTTTTTTCCCTCGTTTTCCATCCATCTTTTTTCATCTCATAGGGTCTACATGACATCTTAATTCTGCACGCTCACTTAAAGAACTTTAAAGAGCTTTTCTAAAGGCACAAATCAATACAGTGTTCTTTGTCTTTGTAAGTGGTTTTGTACTGCTGGTCAGACACACAAAGTCCTGATGATGAATTATGTTGCTTTATGATCAATTAGTAATATTAATAATGTTGTTGTGTTATAGATTGCTACTTTATTGTAACATTTGTCATGGATATAAACATACGCGCACATAAAAGATGTTTCTGTGTCAGCAAAAAATGAAGTAATTAAAGTTGCAAACTTAAAACTTCAACTTTATTTCTCAGAGTTTCTTTTTATGTAGAAGTTGATTTGTCCGTGCCAGTGTGTTTAATATCTCCATTTTTAGAGCAATTTGAACACTCTTTGTGAGATAAAAAGTTACAGTCCCAAGTCAAATAAGAGACAATGTCAAAATTGCAAAGTATTTAAAAATATATATATATATTAAAAAAATTGATTATTAAACATGTACATGTGTTTGTCTGTAGAGATGTACAATAATTATATTTATTATAATTATTATAATAATTATATACAATTTATATTGTGGACATCTGTGTACACGTATTTATTATGAACCCAAAATATTAATTATTATTCCTGACTGCACAGATTGTTATCCAATTGGATGCTCTCAAGCATGAGGCTGCCCGCCCCCTAATACATAACACATGGCAACTGGCAAATCAGCATGGCTGCTGGTGATTTATGGCTGTGATGTAAACTAAGCCTTTTAGGTCTTTTAAAAATTGATATGTCCTGCGTAAACTTTCTGTTTCAACAGGAAATGCGTCAACACAGGACCAGAAAACTGCACTTGTGATGTCATAGGGTCTTAAACAAGGCATAGCCTAGCCTTACCTTTCTTAAACCACTCTGAATGATCCCTTTGTGCTTTGTGTGTGTGCGCAGTTGCTCCAGACATCCTGGTGTTGGGCTATGATGGCGACTGGTATGTGGGCAGGGAGAATGTGCAACTGAAGTGTCGAGCCAAGGCCAACCCGCCTGCCCAGCACTTCAGATGGATCAGGTGTGTAACCACTACAATCACAATAGCCAGAGCGCACCGTGTCTGGAATGGGTTCAAGAGTGATATTGCCCGTTTCCTGAACTCATCTCGAAGCAGCAGATTATCTCCACCGTTCACAACACCAAGTAGCTTTTAAACTGTCAGGTTTCAATGCAAGTGTCCAGTATAATGAGTGGATGGCCAAACATTGTGCCAAAAATTAATGCAAAGCTCATTTTTGTAATCCATTAATCTGTTAATGTTTGTCAGTATTGTTAACTAAGTTAGAGATCAATCATGTGAGCCTCAAGCAGTCGTAAATGTTTTAGCAAACCATTCTTTGAGGAAAATAACCACAATGGAGTAATTTGAGCTATAAAAATAACAGATTGGAAGTCATGGGCAAACAAAAATGTTTAACACATTGACGTATATGGTAGCCACTAATCAGTTTCACAAAAGCATTTCGCTTGTTTTTGTCTGCAATTATCCATTAGATTTAGTTGGTTGTTAATATATAGGATTCTAAGATTTTGAGAAACATGTTTTCAGTCAAACTTTTGCATGACGTTGTAGATTTCAGCTGCTACTGACATTTTCCATAGGGCCTGTGCAGACTTTGATGCAGAAAGGAGTTTGATAAAGATGTGTTTGCATGTTTTAGGTTGGATGGAGAGATGCCAGGTGGAGCAGAGGTGGTGAATAACTCTTTGGTGTTTATGAGACCCTTGCAGAAGAACGACTCTGGGGTCTACAGGTGTGAGGTGGCAAACGACATCGGACTGCACAGTCGAGACATTAGTATACGTGTTCAGGGTGAGTAAGAGACGTGAAACATGACATTCCCATCTTACCAGTTCACCAGTATGTATCCTATGTGAAACTGGAGAAACAATGGTAAGAAATAACATCAAAACTTTACCAATCAAATTATTTGAACACACTCACACACACACCCAGTATTGGTGGGTTCAAATGTTGCCGTTATTCTGAAACGAATGGACTGACGGTGCCTTATCTCCTTTTATTCATGGAGAAGTTCACCTGAAAATATTAATTCCTAATATTTATTTGTTTAAAAAATGCATGCTGTTTATTTTTGGGTGAACTATTTTTTTCGAGCCACACAGACCTTTTTTAGAAGATCTCATCACTCAGAGTTACATACATTTTTCTGAGCCGGAGACCATTGGCCCTGTATTAAAAAAAAGGTTCAGCTTTGGCTTTTATTTTTTGTGGGTTTTATTGGGTTTCCTCAGTCATTATCTAGTTGACCTCTGAGACAGGTGTTCGATGTCACATTCCATTATGTTTATCTCCCATCATTTTTTGCATGAACATTAAACATTGAACACTGTTGTTTAATGAGTTTCTGTGATAATCACTACTACTCCCTCCCTCTCTCTGTTGCTTTTTCTCCCTCCCTCATGCACACTTACATCTCTGAGACTGTCACGCTGTTATACAAGGGGAGAATAGAGCGGAAGCAACCTTGACTGAGAGATGTCCTAGATTCATGAAACATTCACCAGCTCTTTTCAACCAGCATTAATTATGTATCTTCTTTTTAAATTTTCTTATGCTCTCCTCTTGAGAAAGATTCCGCTTCTGACTGCGATTCTGTGCGTGTTTGGTTGTTTTATGTCAAAGTTGTCTGCGTCTATCTTATAAGAGTACCCTTTGCGTCATTTGAGTCGTGATGTTTTCACTATAATTCCTACTGCTACTGTTTGCGTATTGATTGAGTGAATGTGGGTGTGAAAGTGTGTGTGCTGCTGTTAGTTGCTGATCTTTGTGCATGAGTATGGGTGGGCAGTACCTGTCCTGCATGTCAAATAACATGTCTCTACCTTTGTGGTCAACAATCACCCCCCAAATACACACCTACACACTCCGTCCAAACAGGTTGATCCATACAGCGTGGATAGGAACGAGATGTCACATACTGTACGTGAATTATTATAAATTTGGACTTTATGGAATCACAGAGAAGAGAAGCTTGAGAGAGGGAGGGATTTCTGACCTTTCTGTGACTTTTGTTCTCTTCCCTTCTGGACATTGATGTGCTGAGGCCAGAAGCTCTACAGTTTATTGATTTGAAACAAATTATTCTTTAACGCGCTGAGCGAAATTGAATAAATTAAAATAAATTGACATTATCCATGTCCTTGTGGTTTAAGGGGATAGTTCACACAAAAATTATAATTCAGTATAGTCATTATTACTCATCACCTTGTTGATGATTGTCATTTTATGGTAGATCAGATTTTTTAAAGAATGATCATGAAGGTCTTTTCCATGCAGTGGTGTTTTATAGTGTTCTCTCCAAAAAAGCATAAAGTTAGTCTTGTATGAGTTGTGTGCTTTTTTCCAAGTCTTCTGAAGCCATAAAACAATTTAAATTGTCCAAAATGTAAATTGTTATCTGTGGAACTACTGAGTCATGGAGTCGGTGATTTGAATTGAAATTTGAATTCAGGCTTGGATCAAAAGAGCAATTTGTGAGCAGATTCAGTGAATATTTCACTCAACGGAATAACCATGCACGGGTCTAAAAAAAGGGTGACTAAGTAACAACCTGGGCTGTCGAGACCATGCTTTTCCCTTTAGATGTTAGTATCAGTCTTGGTAATACATTTGATTTTTGGTTGAACTATCCCTGTGGTTTAACATATGAAACAAATATTTGTGCCAGGAATATTGGGTGTGTGTGAAAAGGATTTTGGATCAAAACCGTTCCCAAAACAATATACAGAACATTTCCTGAACTAAAAAGCTGCTCTTTCCTACATACGTATACATTCACTCACCAGACCCACAGATGCATCCAAATTAACTTTAACCTTGCGGGAACAATACCGTCCAAGAATGCTTTATGTATGCTACGCTTATTATTCATTCCAGCAAGGATGAGCAAATTATTCCCCACTTTAGCTGGAGCATTTGAACCACGTAACCCTGAAGAGCTTGCAGCCCTGACTCCTGAGAGTGAACTCGCACATTCTGCACTCAATGCATGCACACACTTCACAGCCAGCCAAATAGCTCTCATTGCGCCGGGAACAGGACACTCCGTAATGGGATAGCTTGACTTTCAGCTTACAGTCTCTGGGAACACTGTTTGCATAGTCCAGATGCATGCCCCAGAATGTGATAAAACGCTACACGCTGCTCCCTAACACAACCGAGCGAACAATGCATGGTAATGGCGTTAACCCAGTCTTCTATCCTAGCACCATGTTAGCAGTTAGGCGTAGCAGCCACCCATTCGTGGGGTATTCTCAACGTCTGTCCCTCTCCCCTCCCCCAATACAACGTATCCTTTCCCTGACCCTTTCCTTCCATTTAGTTTGTTCTCATCACTCAGCTATGTGGTCATCCGTACTCCCTCTCTCAGCTAACACAAATGTTGCTCATTAGGTTTCATTGTTGCAGATGACTGTGCTTCAGTGTTAGCTGGAGATGTTAGTATGTAGTTCCTCATGAATCCCTTATCATAAAGATTCCAACTCTCCTTTCTCTTTCATGTTTTTTTTTTTTAGTCGTCTTTGCTCTGGACAACAGTTTCAGGTTTACAATCGCAAAAAAGACCTTACCCAAACCTGGAACTGTTGCATCCATGGCAATAGAGGATAGAGTTCTGTTATTCATGCTATATGTCATGCTAGAAGATATTAAAATCTTGGAAGCAGATTCATATGACTGTTAATGATATACTGATGTAGCTGGCATTGACATTATCTACTTTTCTTTGTCTGTCCATCCCTGCCTCCTGCCCCCCCCTCCCTCTTGCCTCTCCCTTTTCCTTCCCTCCATTAGATCCTCCCTCAACCACCACCATGCCCCCCACAACCCCTGTGCGCCTCCTAACCGCCGACATCTCTGCCACCGTGCCTGGCAATAAGCAGCGAGCCCTCATCACATCTCCAACCTTGGCGCCTCTGCCGGAGGGGAGCCTAGGCACGATTGTGGGTGGGGCAGTAGGCGGAGCCCTGTTCCTGCTGTTGCTGGTTACTCTAAGTGGAGTTTATTACCAGCACCAACGGCAGACTTTTCGTGGCGACTACTACACAAAACAGTATCACGGCCCCTCAGATATGCAAAAGGCTCCCCAGCCCCACGAGCTGCAGCAAGTCTACAGCAAAGGAAGCCCCGACACCAAGCTCAAATCCAACCAGGATAATGGCACCATCTACCCGGATAAGGATAGGGAAGAGTGGGGTGATTTCGACCGCGAGCGATCACCCAACGGTCGCAGCAGAGCTCTAAGGGAAGCAGCCGGTCAAATGAATGACCATAATCATCACAACCTTGAGCACGGCTATCACACCAACCATCATCCCGTTCATCCACAAAGCTTCAGTCCAGCCCATCATATCCAGAGGAGCTCGCTGCAGGCAGAGCCCCGCAGGTTTGCAGCACCGCAAGTAATGAGCAACGGCTCCCCCTACCTGCCGGAGGACTGCTATGACAACGACTATGTGTCGCACACGGATGGCTCAATGATATCCCGGAGGGAGTGGTATGTCTGAGACGAATGAGCAGGAATGGACTGCGTAGACACACAAAATGCTTCAGACTGCAAAATAAGTACGATCAGAGTTATGTAAAATAAATGAGTAGGAAATGCACCTTTTCTAGTAGTTTACACCTACCGGTTTGTTTTTGTACATTTGCCTAATTATTAGTTAGCTGGCTTAATAGATGTTTTGGGACCAAGTGAGGGTATAATTCTCATCATCGTTTCTTAGATTGGTGAGGCAACAAGACATCTGCTTTGTTTCACCGATAAACCAGTTCAGGGGTGATTTCAGTTGCCAAATCAATAGCCAGTCTCCCTTCCCTTGCACAGTGAGGTGAGCTGTGTGATTTATTTTAAAGGAAGCAGTTCGAACAAATGCAATTTGTATTGAGATAAACTGTCGATAAGTGTTTCAGATCAGCCTCGCCGTGAGCGATGAGTTTCGATGAGTCACGTCAACTTTCAATGCTGTCATTCTGATGGAGGCAGAAATTAGCTCCTGTCAACAGCCTGGCGGTTTCCATGGCAACATTTATTTCTTCTCTACTGGCATTCAGAGTTGCTCTAGGGAGGAGCTAGACAGGGAGGACAGTGCTGGATTTGATAAAGCCCAATGGGTGAAAGCCAGACAGAATGATTGCCGAAATGGTGTGGCTGTAATTGTATCAATTCAGCTTCCATTTGCAAACCCCTTCTTCACTGTATTAGCTCTGGATTTCTTTTGTTTGTGCCATCAAAAATGAAGTCTCTCTGCAGGAGACGGATTGACAATGTGCATTAAGAACTACTGCCATTGTTTAACATGAAAGCTTGTCCCGTATTAATGTAGCTGTCTGGCTTGTCTTCGTCAGACCATCACTGCCCAGTGTTAACAACCTCCGACTGCATTCAGCATTACGTCACGAGTCGAGTCCTGTGCCTGTCTCTTGAGTTTCTGTATGTGTGTGCGTGTCAGTAATATGTAAATCCAATCAGCTGGTGTTAACCAACAGTGTTTTGATGAATCGGCTCATTGCCTGTGCAATAGTGTTCAGATTTCTAGTCACAATCGCACACATAATTTAACGCAGAAGACGATAGCCTTACACATGTTATTGGTCATTAAACTGGTGTTGGCTGGATCTTAATAAGCTTGCAGATGCGTATGGTTGGTTTGTGAGATATTGAAAATGATATTGTAGTAGTGCCTTAAACTGAAGATGTGCCCTGTAAGCATTATTATGTGCATGCAGAAGTTCCGAACGAGTGAGTATCATTTTCAGAAGTATGCGAGTCGTTTTGAGGCATAAAGTGGTCAGGTCCTGGGATCATCATTTTGTACTGTCCTTTGTTCACCACCTTGTTTTGTGTGCCATTTTGCTTCTTTCAGACAATAACTAATCGTTTTGCTCGCATTAAATGACTTGTGCCACTTGAGTCACGGTGCACATCAAGGAGTTATAAACTTAAATATCTATGTGTACAGGTTTGGGTGAAGAATTAGATGAAAAAAGGATGTTATGTATATATGCTGGCAGATAGGAGAACCTTGTTTTGTTTGGTTGTTTGTTTGAATTTATCGTTCCTATAGGAAGCCTGAGTTTCGACGGTGGAACGCACTAGAAAACCCACCATTACACAGATTGTGATGAGAGGATCACATGTACACTTCTTCAGAACATCTTTTCCACTTTTTTTTGTTTTACAAAAGAGCTACTGTAACAAAAGAAAATACAAAAATAATAAATAAAAAAAAGATAGCAAAGAAGAAATGTACTTGCAATGTATAGATGATACTGAGCATTATTTTGTAAAATCAACCTTTGGGATACATTTGTTTTAAAATAAAGCACCTTTTTTTCTGTGACATGTTTCTTTGTTTTATGAGTTGGCCTCGGATCCATTTCTTGCGGGTTGGAGGGGTGAATGTTGAGGTCTTGGGTGTGACTGGTTGCTTCAGCTGCAGAAATGCTCCCTGTGGGGGTCTCCTCTACTCTCCTGGAGGCCTCCAAGGATGTATTCCTCACGCCCACTTTTCCTTTGCTGTGGTTAACCTACTTCATCTCCAAAGATCCCTTCGTGCTCTAAATAAACCTGCATATTTTGTGGGAAAGCCTGTGGCTAAAAGCTTCCTGTGGATGGGGGCTAAACTTCCTCTCAGACTTACCTAGGATAGCCCTAAAGTGGGGTGGATTATGGACTTGTTGATTCTTGTGTTTGCACTGCTGTTCTGTCGATCTGTGTGAGAGGAGACGGGGAGAGCTGCTTGACGACGGGAAGATCAAGCACAGCAGTGGGACTAAATGCTGTTTGAGTGTTTTTTGTTTCATAGCCGTTGGAGAGTCTGTCATCCTGTCCAATCAGCTGGTGGTGGGACAAGCTAGTAATTACAGTTGTCAAAAGTTCCACAATGAGTCAATGTCCAAAGTCAGCTTTGGAGCCGCATAAAGGAGACCAGGAGTAAAATGGGGAAAAGTGTTCTAATGCTTTGGACAACCAAATCACGGAAGTGTAAAAATTCAAAAGTCATGTATAAATTAGCCTTTGTTTGATTTGATCTTGATTGTAGTTTAAATTTTACTATAGGGATGCACAGGAAAATAAATGATGATGATATGGCTGATATTATTAATCTTACAGTATACTTTTTTTTATTTTTTTATTACACTTTCTATTTTATTTATTCATTTACTTTTTTGTCAAAATGAGGGGAAAAAAAGCATACACAAATAAGTATCTATTAATTTTTTTTAAAAATTAAAAGACAATTAAAATAATTTTATTCAGCAATGACACATTTTATTGGTCAAAAGTTACAGTAACGTTATTTACATGTTACATAATTCAAATTTCAAATACACTGTGTTCTTTTGAACTTATCAAAAAGTCTTATATAAGTCTCAATATAAATTAATTAGCGTAACTGTTTTCAAAAACTTTTATGACAATGTTTCTTAAATAAGCATCATATAATGATTTCCCAAGAATCATGTGACACTAAAAACTAGAGTAATGGCTGCCGAAAATTCTGTTTTATCACTACAGGAATAAAGTACGTTTTAACATATTAGTAAAGCATAAACATCTTTAAAAAAAAACAAAACTTTTTAATGGTTGTGTAAACTTTGTTTAAATCAAATAATTCCTTTTTATGATTTGTTTTATGAATGTTTTTTTATGGTTGGTTAAATGTACTTTTTTTTTTTTTAAGTTTATTCATTGGAACTTTAATTTTTTTCTGCTAATCAATTGATAAGTACATATTTTCCTCCACAGACCATCAGTTTCAGAACCACTTCAATAGAAGCAGCACTGAATCTATTTCTGTTCTTCTGAACAATAAAAAAAGACAATAGTGAATAGTGATAAGAAACAACAAAACATGCTCATTATTCCTTCAATAATATACAGAATAGGGACGCTTTCCTTCCTTCAGGTATCTTAAGTCAAGTTTACTGCATAATTCCCAGGAAAACAACAATGTCATTCATTATCTGAGCATTCACACTGTCATGGGTGAAGAGGTCACTGTCTCTCACTGCAATGTTTGAATAGATTCTCTAAGGAGCAATATTACCTACCGCCCCCTCCCTGCTCCATCAGTGCCTCTGATTGGTTAAATTAGTCCGGTAGAATGGTTTTGTTTGCCACAGCCCCCTTCCAGGCCATTGACACCGTCCCCATGGCAACAGACTCTTCCTAGGCTTGTTCTCTTGAGGGATACCTGTGCCTCCTGTCTCAGAGAAGCAAGAGGGGTTAGAGAGTGGATGAAAGAGGGCAAAAAAAAAAAAAAGGTGAGGACATGAGGAAGAAGGGAGGAGTCAAAGATGGACCAAGGTTAAAAAGGAGAACTGGGGGACGATGCAACAAAAATGCATGCGTGAAGCTGAAATATGGCATTATAAACTCCTTCTATACTAGATGGACACTTTAAAAGGTCTGTCATTGTGACCAAGGCATTTTCTTTTTTTTTTTTTTTCTCCTTCCGGAGGATATTTCCTTTTGGAAAATTTGTCATTTTGTGACTCTCTGCTTCTCAGATATCCATCTTTTATGACATATTTTTCCACTAATACATCACAGTTGTCATAAAATCGTTCCCTCAATGGTAGGCTGTTATTAAATGTTCAGTGCTCCGTTTTAGAGTCTCACATTTATCAGAACTTGAAGACTGGAAAGCGTTACTGCACTTATTATTTCACAGTCACAGATATACTAGGTGGGGTGTACAAATATGTAACCAAATATAGTGATATTAATCGGCCTCCAGCTGGTCCTCAAGATGTCATGTTAACTACTAAATGACAAATATAAAAACACAAATACTAAGCACTATGTGTTTGCTTTCCTCGTGGTGATTTAAGGAATCAAATATTATCCTATCCATAGCTAAATGTTTATTTGCCGTTTTTCCCTACACCCAAATAGAGATTTCTCAGCTTGGCAATAATGTAAGAAATCAATGTGAAAAAAAAAAGGAATATAATCTCTCTGATTGCAAATAAGTTGAGTTGCTAGTTTGTGGATTGTTTAGAACTGAATTCCCTTTAAAAATCTTAACTGAATTTGAATTAAGGTACCACGAGATAGCACAACTGCTATTTGAATTTGGATTGAAGAAAATAGTATTAAAATGGATTCATACAACAATTTTTTTTCCTATATATTCCTAGTGCAAGAAGATCCTCCATATTCCATAAAAGGTTCTATTAAGTGTTAAAAGGTTTTTTTTTTCTCTTAAGAACATTATTTCTTAAGGTTCTTTGAGGAACCCAAAATGCTTCTTCTAGGACATTGCCGTGAAACCACCTTTATGATAGACAGAGACCACCCAGAGTTAACTGCTCCTCTCAAAAGTGACACACACTATAACCCCTTCATACAAATCTGGGAGTTTAAACAATGGCATTCACAACACAAGATGACCTCTGACACTTGACCTACCTATCTCCTTTCATTTACCACAAACAAACCTCTTGAAATCACTTACATCTGACCAATCACTGGTCTTTCTCTCATCTAGTGACTTCTATAAGGACAAACATATTATATTGAGTCATTAAGCACTTTTGATCAGCTGCATCATAAACCTTTGCCCTTTTCAAGGACGTTTCTCCAGTTCATTGCATTGCCCTGCCGACTGTATTTGAGTTTCACCGTAATTAAGACTCGCACGACAGAAACCCTTTCCGGTCCAACACAGACGTACTCCCTACCTGCACTCCAATATGGCTATCAGGTGTCAGCCAGCAGGGAGGGCCAGCTTTCTCCATGTAACATTTACCAGAATGCATTGTGATGCTTTATCCCCCACCCAGCTCCTGTTATCAATACCTGCCGAGAGTGTTGAATGAGTTACGGGGTGCCAGTGTCCGATACCACAATATGAGACCCATAACATTCAGTCTAAGAGAAACACCTGATCCCTTTAATCAGGTTTAAAGATGCCTGCCACCCCTGAACTGGCTCTAAGCGAGTGTGAACTCATTTAATCCTCCTTTACTCTAGGATCACCTCTGCTCTAAGCCGTGAATTTCCCCGGCAGAGTCTAGAAATCTCAAATCTGCTCGGTAAACATCTCTTAGACGGGATGAGAGGACCTTCAAAGGGTATGGGTCAAGTCTGGACTCACCTGTGAAAGATCTTAAATCCAATGGGGTTAAAGCGTACTGCTAAAAGGCACCTGAATTATGGTCATGGCACTTAAGAAAAGAACCACAGAATAGAGACCAACAGATTTCAGAAGAAGATATGCTGGAAGAATTATACAAAGAAAAAGCTCCAAAAGAGCTTGTATATTTACACACCCAATTCTAGAATTTGGGTACAGTTTGCATGCATGTATTTATACACAGAACAAACACATTTAACGTCCCACCAGTAGCCACCGTTATACTGTCCATTAAAACCAATATAATTCTTATTATATCCAACAAATCCATTACATTTTCTATTGTGTTTTGGGCAGGGTTCTATTGGTTATTTTCAGCAGAGCATGCAAATATGTGCAAGGGAAACTGTTTATTTCGATTTAGACTGAATAAACCAAATGCCTGTGGCTTTATTATTTGTATTTTTTGAGTTGTGTAGCAAACGACAGCTTTAACCCTTGCTGAATTGAACTGTAAAGGGTCTTGTGACTCACTGTGGGGGGCCCATCTGTGGTATTACCCGCCAGACGGTAGAATGATGGCTTCTCCCCTGCCCCCTCCCTGCCCTGCCACCTTCTCTGACCATTGTTCCCATACACTGATCCAAATATAATCCCAAACGAAGTTAAACCTCCGGAAAATATCTATAGAGCTATATACGTAGAGACACGCTGCACTGGATGCTAAGCTACGTGCTAATTAGTAATAGAAGAGTGTGGAGGGTAGCAAGGGGATTTTAGTAAAAAGACATCACAATTAATGTTGGGAACATTCTCATGTACCAACAGAGTTCCTCTGTATATACTTAATCCGTTAACTCCTTGGATATTGTGCGAAACTAGCCATGTCTTGTTGTTAGCATTATGAGGTTAAAGGTCAACGTGATGAATCTGCAACAAAAACTTTAACTCATTCTGTGTGGGAAAATGTTTAACCCTTATATAACATTCCAGGATTTCATTGGAAAGGTTGAATTCCGTACCTTAAAGGCTACTGCTTCTTATGTCACTTTATCATTGGTAAAATGTCCTCTTTTATAGTTTGTGTAGTCATCTGAAGATGTTAGGAGTTAGGTGAAGGTCATTTTTTTCCAAATTTATAAGAATTGTGCAATAAGATGCATATGATTGAGCAATGAATTTGTAGAAGTGAGGTTGATCAAATTACGTAAAATTTTACAAATTTTACGTATACGTAAAATATGTACGAATTACCATTAAATCTGGCTGGTATAATTAAAGATGTAGAATATGGTCATGCGGAACATGTGCTTTATAAACAGCCAGTATGTTAATAATAGCGCATTTATACTATTAAGCTAAGTTAATAGTAAGAATTATCTATACCAAAATTAATTTCATGCTGATTTTGATGCTTAAATTAAATTAGCATTTGAGAGAGAAAATAAATAAATAACAAAGTAGCTTACTTGGAGGTTACCGCTAAATTATTTATTTTCAAGATCTAACAAACTAATATATATTAGTATTCATTTCATACCATTAGCGAAGAAAGAAATGCATTCCACATGCTGTATGCATTTCCTTCCCCTTTAATAGTATAAAATGAATACTGTGATACTGAAAAATCAATATCAAATATGAGGGAAGAAAAAAATTATGATAATGCTGTTAGCCATATTACCCAGCCCTGACACGCTTCACTTTTAACTCTGCACAAGCCTTCAGTTATCACCGTATGGACTTGCTGTGCAGAGATCTGTCACAAGTGAGGTTGAATGGCCACTGTGCCAATCCTTCAATTCACTGCCAAATTTTTGCTAACATTCTTTATCCCAGTGCTTGTTTTTAGCCTCAATCCTATCTCCCCCTGACACTTTACGCCCTCAACCTTCTGCTCTCACTGTCTTTATTCTTCCAGTGCCAGCTTCTGTTCGACCCGGACGTGTACTCAGCAGGCCAAATATTTACTGCTTGCTACTCTTAAACGATCTCTATTGAATGACTTGTGACTGAACATCCTGTTCTGTTCTCCTGTGAGAGCAGAGGTGAGCTAACAGTAACAGCACTGTGATAATTATTGGGTTCTCGACCATAAAACCTTGAGGGAAAACACTCGATAATACATTCAATTGATTTGTATTAGGGAAAAAATACAAAGAGGACAGAAAAAAAACGCAAATGCTTTTTATTGAATACCGCATTATCAACGACCGCAAACTATACCATTGGTCAGGTGGTAAAAAGTTGGGTAATACGGTGTCAATGTTCCACCCTCTTGGATAAATAGGCTGTTGATCACCCAAAAGGGCGCTCTTTGAGTTTAATTAATCTTAATTAATGGATGTAATCCTTTTACAGGAGTCCCGTTGTGGGGATAACGAGCTAGAAACCTCATTGATTCTGGTGAACTCGCTAAATGAAGTTGCGCAAGAGTGTGAAGCTCACAGTAAAAGCGAATGAGAGAGGAGTGGTAATGACAGAGAAAGAGAGTGGAAAGGAAAGCTGGAGGAAGGAGTGCAGCAAAGCATAAGAGCACTGCGGGGTGGGGGAGACAGCAACAGCAGGCTTTAAAGGAGGGCAGCATGGGGTCCTAATTACTGAGCCTTAGAGCTGGCTGACTACAGCTTGCCCCTGCCAACCTCTGCACAACCCACCCATCCACCTGACCTGCCGTGACAACAAACAGCTCTGACGCTTGATTAACAATTACACAAGAGGATCTGTGCTGTAAATTACTAATTTATTCTCTGGCATCTGCAGTTGTGTAACGTCAACGTGGGTGTCAAGTTTAAATGTGCATTGCAAAAAAATTTTTAATTAAGTTTATGATCAAATATTTAAAGTGTAAGCCATTATGAATTGTCCATTTTATTCTCATTTTGACATATTTAAGAGTAAAAATGAGAAAACAGTTGGGTGGTTGTTGATTTTATTAATTAGGAACTGATTTGATCTTGTGAAAGTGAATGTGAAAGATCAAGAAAGCAGCTGAAAAGATGCTTGAAGTTTTGCTAAAACATTACCTATAGCAATGAGTAGATACCAAATAATAAGTGATGTTGCTAAACTAATTTTTGGAGGAGAGCATTCGAATATTTAGTCACAGCTGCCTTCACTTTCCAATCATCTCATTAGCCAATGAGATCCAAACATATCCACAATAAATACCCCAGTCTACTTCCCTTCCGCATCTCGTTTTGTGCATCCCTGCTCCTCCCCTTCTCCACCTCGTCTCACACCTTCCCTCACAGGGAGGTACGTGGGTTCGAGCCGGTCTAGGGTTGCTAGTAGGGTTCATGCCACTAGAGCAAACTTGCTTTGCTACTATTATGTGGAAGCGTGAACTCGTGATTTGTCCACCGTTTAACTGAAAATTGTCAGGACAAAGAATTTTCTACTTAAGATTCATGTTGACAAAAATAAGAAATGTAGGCTACTTCTTGTTGTTGCACCTTTAGTCATTAAAGTCTGAAAATAGTCACTTCATAGCTCAGTCATACAATTTTGATTCTTTAGGGACAAAAACGAGACAACATTTTTTACACATTTATAATGTTATTTACATTTGCATAAATAAAAAAATATATTACTTATCACATTTTATCCAGAACATTCTGGAGGGAAAAATAAAAACAATTTAGTAACTTAATAATTGAATAACTAGACATAAACATTGCTAATTGCAAATGTTCACTAGTTACAGAAATCTGGACAAGCATACAAAAGCTTGTTATTAAAAATGATTATGACTCCAATAATAATTAGACTAATAATAATCTTACCTCAAAGACAGAAAAGCTGTTTTTGACATATTCCATTAATTACCTACTTATATAAGTAAACTGTCATTTATTTGTTTGTTTGTTTTCTCTCTCAGCTGTTTGTGCTGCATGAGCTTTCAGTTTTTGCTGACTCTGTCCTCTCTGTTGGGGTTGTCACATCTTTATTCACATCTTCATTTAACTGCTAAAATGTCTTGTAGTCTCTTGCTGTTTTGTTGTTTGTCTTTTGCAATTTACATTGACACATGCTGAGCCTTCACTTTACATACAGTTGTGAGGCACTGTAACAGGCTTTGCTTTGCTTTTTGTTATAATTTGTGGCATTTAGCCATTCTGTGCCAAGATGAGCAGTGTTTTTTGTCTTGTCTTGTAACATGCTGAAGATAATTTTAGCAGAACTTGATGTACCTCCAATAACGCTGGCTGTGTTTATTTATTAATTAGCTTTTGTTTTTGCTCACTGCGTTGCGGTGTCTTTCAGACATGTCTCAGAAGCAGATGACATCCTCCATGGCTATTGCTGGGGCCGTGATGGGAGCTGTGCTGGCGCTCTTCCTCATCACTGTCTTCACCATCGTCCTCATCACAGCACGCAAGGCTCCCTCACCCACATACACAGATAAAGTGTGAGTATATGCAATATCTTCACTTATAGATGATCTGACATTTACATGTAGGTAAATATGTATTATTCATCTAAATGTATAATTACACTATAAAAATAACCTTAACATAAAGTATAACCTTATTAGGTTTAATAAAGCACAGAACAAAGTTTTTTTTTCATACATTTGTTAGTTTGTTTTAATCTAATTAATTATGATAATGAATTCTGATATTTATTTATTTATTTATTTATTTATTATAATATTCTGCAATATTCTGACAATGTTATTTATACCATTTACATTAATAAGAATTTATTTATGTGTTTATTTGCTTATTTCCCACGCTTCAAAAATTGCTTTTTGTGCCTAGATTTTTTTTGTCTTGTTTTCAGCCAATATATTTAAAAAATCATAAATCAAGGATTTTTTAGACAATACATATTTTTCTTGTTTCTAAAAAAGTCAAAATTAAGTGACTTGAAACAAGCAAAATAATCTTGTTTTTTTGTTTAAAATAAGATTGTTTTGCTTACCCTATTGGCAGATTATCTTGTTCTAAGTAGAAACTTCTCTTAAAACAAGGCATTAATTTGTACTTAACTAGAAAATCATTCATGATTCCAAGAATTTTACAAATATTTTGGCTGGAAACAAGACTTTTGGTACAGTTGTGAACTTTCAATAAATAAACAAATGTGATCAAATAAAGAGATTTTTAAGAAAACATTAAAAAAATCTAAAATTGTTATTTAGATATGTACATGCAGATATTTTGACTCACAGTCACCTGCTACACGTAGACCTTTAGTGTGTAGGACAGTTGGTGCAGTACGTGGGCACTTACTTGAATTATTTAATCATTACCATGCTTCCTCAGCAACTTCCTGACCATCCTTTGATCCTGAATGACAGCAAAAAAATTAACCAGTACCACTCTTCGGTCACTGACCTTACAGACTTTGACTGAAGAATATTGCATGAAACCAATTTGTGCTCATCAATGTGATCATGTGTTACAGTCTAACATGCCAAACCGATTTACTGAGAGTCACATCCTGAAGTGAATAGTTTATTGAAGACTGTTGTTTATTCAGTCAGGATATCATTAAGTACATTACACTTTGCTTCAGCTCTATCCGGCTCACCTGTTGGCCTGTCAGAACGAGGCTTTTCACGCTACAGCACCTCCTTATGGCTTAACGTTTGATTAGCTGCCTTAGCCCTAATAGATTTTGTCTGGTCAATTATTACTGAGCCCGCAAACCCAGTCAAGGCTGTAAATGTTCTATTCTAGTGGGAGTAACATCAGATGGTTTGCTTTTGTTTCCTGGAAAGGCAACTGCATGTCATCACAAAGAGAAACAAGCCACAATAGACTACAGTTGTGTATTTGCTTTTTCAGTATACAGAGACTACCACAAGATACATCATTGCAGAACTTGTGTGGGCAAAAGAGCTTCAGCTGGTTCTTTTTTTGACAAAGCATGTTGATTTTTCGGTTGTTTTTGTTTGGTTCTTGTGAAAAGAGCCGCTTTATTGTTCTGTCACTGAGAGTGTCTCAAGACATGAGCCAACAGAAGTCTCATCTCAGCCAGCCTGGAGGTTTCTCTTTTTCCACAGCCTTCAAAAAGCAACTCCAAACTGGGCTTTTATACACCCCTCAGAGGTTTTTCTCCACAGGGTTTTTCGCGCTGCACGTAACCATGGGTTACCATCTTGTTAGTATTGGTTTAAGGGCACTAAACATTTTGCAGTAATTGTTTTAGCGCTACTTTTTAACCCTAGGTTAGCATCTCTTTTACTGTGCCAAAAGTATCAGAATCAGTTGCTTACAATAGACAAACAATAATATA
>JAUYWG010000059.1:8605364-8627302 GCA_034779775.1 Enteromius afrohamiltoni | reverse complement strand
TATTATTTATTTATTTATTTTTTTTTTTTTTTTTGAAAGGAGGCTCATTTTCCTCATTTTACCGTTTATTTTTAATCCATTCAGCTGATCTCTGGGTCTGGCGGTAGCACTTCTAGCTGTAGCTAGCATAGATGATTGAATCTGATTAGACGGTTAGCATTACGCTTACAAATGACCAAAGAGTTTGGACTCTTCTCTTACATTATGTACTAAGATTGACAGAAAATAAAAAGTTGCCATTACCTAGGCTGATATAACCACAAACTATACTCTTATTCTGGTGGAATAATCAAGGAACTTTGCTGCCGTAGCATGGGTTCAGAAGGCGCAAAGATATTACACAGTGCCTAAAAATGCTGAGGATTATTTTCAGATGCTGCGTAATATCATTGCGCCTGCTCCAGCCACTCATTTTCCATCTGTGTTAGTACATGATGAAACTATAGAAGAGTCAGGTTTTAAATAGGATAAATATCATAACTCTTTTGTCATTTTTGAGCGAGATGAGTGTTAATGTCTAATCACATTCAATAACCTATGCTAAGCTGCAGCTAAAAGTGCTACCGCCAGAACCGGAGATCAGCTGAATGGATTTGAAAATGGTTAAACAACTGTCAAAAAAGGGGCATGTTCCTTTAAAGCTGCAGGTAAAATGACTATTATTTGATGAATTGTCATGGGCGAAATTCTCTCTTTTTAATATGGAAAGTACGCAAATTTTGCAACAGGTTCAAGTAAACTTTTGCACGCTGTTTAGTTTGAGTGTTAGGTAGAAAAATGATCAGCAACTGTTAAATAAATAGTCAAACGATTAAGCAGTGATGGAAAACTGGAGAAAACCAACTGTTTTGCTTTTGTAGGTTTAAATGGCCTGAAACAGTTTTCTTGTCTGGACTGTCTCAGATGGGCAAGGAATTAAATATTGCAATCTGAGAAATAGTCATCCATTTGTTATTGACCATATAAATATGCAAATTACAATGTTAACCTAGGTTTACAAATGTATTGTGCCCACATTAGACCACATATTTGTCGTAGATGTTTTTATTCTGTCAAGGACCTACCATTGTTAGTTTACCACAGGTTGTTAGTGTTTGTGTCAGCAGAAATAACACTGAATATGGAATGTTCTTCTCGCTTTCTATAAAAGAAAGCGCTAGTGTAAATACAGGAATATAAATAGTTAAGCAAACATAGCAAAAATAGTGTTTTGTAGCCTTAGTGATGTATGCAGTTCTCATGAGGATGAGGTCACGGTGGAGTCTCGCGTGATACAGCTGTTCACTGAGAAAATTGTATCGGGGAACAGGGGAAATGCAGCAGGCAGACAATTCTCAGTGCTCAAATGTCTGGACTCCATATGATTTGTGGACCTTAACATTTGTCTCATTTTAACATTTTCTTTTTTTTTCCCAAACCCTCCATTGTAGTCTTATGTTGTAATATGACCTGAGTTTGTTATCCAAACATGACAGCTAAGAGGATGTTCACACAAGATGCTTCTGGAGTTTATGGCTTTTAGCTGTCTGTTAGCTGTGATTATTAGTGTGCTCTTAAACATACTGTACACAAAATTAACTTTTATCAGATGTCTCTGATAAATTCTATTAGATTATTAGAGTATTATTTTAGACAGCGCATAGACACACACACACACACACATATATATATATATATATATATATATATGAAGTGTTTATGTCAAAAACCGATAACATTTTCAAAAATAATGTTTTTTATTATGTTATCATGCTTTTATTGAGTTTTATTATTACCTAGTATTTTTTAGTTATATTTTAGCTAATCAAAATATCCAGTTTGATTGAGATTAATCATTTGATATATTTATCTCTATATGTTTACATTTAAAACTTTTAAAATGAAATGTAATTTCTGAAATCGCAAGTAGTAATATAAGGTTCATAGCTCTTACGTAATTGTCTATTTAAATAAAAGCAATTACAGAAGAACTCATCCTGTGAACGAAATTTGCAGAATTGTTAACTGCTACTTATATTTATGACTTGTTTTCTGCTGCGCTGTCTTTATCAACATCTTCTATCTTAAAGTGAGCCCTCTCTGAAACTTCTCTGCGGTTCTGTCCTAAGTGTCACTCTCAGAAGAGGTGAAAGAGAGCCTCTTATCTGTTTGGGCTGATCCCTGTTCAGCCTCCGTGTGTCTTGGCTGGGCTTTGATTTGGCTGCAGGCTGCATGCAGATCAGTGTGGTGGGACAGATGGGTTTGGTCTGATGGATGATGCTGCCTCTGCGCTGGAGACAGCCGGGACTCTGCGAGAGATAAACAGCATTGGGACGCTGACACATGGCGCTTTTGCAGGAATGAAAGCAAAAAATGTCAACATAACTCTTGACATTTAGATCTGATTGTACCCAGTATAGTAAAGGATGAGAAAATGCGCTTACATTGAATGCTTCAAGAGATAATTTTGAAAAGGTTTCGCCATTTTGATCGGATTAATGTGAGCCTTCCACATTTATTTTCCAAGTCATGATGATTTTGTGTTTTGATTTTCTTTTGATAGCTCCCATTCATCTAAAGTGACCTTGAATTTATCCTTCACTAGATGATGTGCCAGCATTTAAAGTATTAAAGTAGTTTATATGTCAAGGTGTTGGCTTAAAATCAAGACAATTGGAAAATGTTTCATGCTGTTTGGGAAGGAAAACAAATTAATCTTACCTATAACTATATATACAGTATGTGAGAGAGATGAAAAGAGAGAAAAATACAGGAGAACAATACAATCCCATTCCCTGTTTGATGCAAGTCTAAAATGTTGGCCCTTGTTTGGTCTCTTTGGACATCCAGGTGGATGCAGTGAGAGTATCTAGGCCTGTCTGCGTCTCTTCCTGTTCATACACTCACCACATCCTCTCTCTAGTCCGTGGATCACATCAACTGCTTTTAATCCTCTGTTTCAGCCATAACTTTTCATGGGAAATGCTTATGTGAGTCCATATAGAATTAATGAGTCATAAAACACTGGTGTACCCTTTTCCATCTCCATCCAGTTTAGACTTCATGGGAGGGAGGGTTAGGGGACACATTAGACAGACTGATAGTCCATTGAAAATCAATTATGCAAAACATTGTACTACTAATGGTTGGAGATTAATGTTCACAGGAAGTGAAAAAACAAAGGCAAAGTTGATCCCTTGAGGAATGGGGAGCTTATGGATGCACGTTGGAAAAATGTATGAAGAGAGGTCACAGTTCATGTGTTTTCCCTGAGGGGTTTTTAACCAAGAGGTGTCAGGGAACTTTGTATTTCATGAGCTTGTTCTCACTAGTTGTCAAAGCAGTGCTATAGGGGTGAAGGTTTAAGATTCCTTATTTGTTCACTAATGGCTATCTAGACTATCTTTATGACCTTCTGTGAATGACCTTTAGGATTCATGCTGCTGTATCTAAATCCAGGGAGTGAGTAAAGGTATCTTTCCATATATTAGGCATTCTGGGAATTCAAGGTCAGGGCAGAGCGACCCTCAGGACCTCCCAATGCCTGGGAGTACAAAGCAGAAGCTCAATAGACATTAGTCCATCTTAGCCCATGCTCTTAGGGATGGATATAAGACCACTCCTCTCAATTGCTTCATGTCAAAACCTATCAATGCCAAAGCAAAAAAACTGATGGGTGATATCTCTAAAAGGTAAATTGAAAAAAATGGGACTGGGAGATGATGGATGAGGACCAGGAAACCATCTCATTCAGGTCAATCAAACATTAGTACAAGGATATTCAAGCTGGAGTCAAGGAGGCAGCAAATGAATACTCTAGTCTAGCAGATTTATAATGGCTATGAAGTTATCTATATATATATACAGATATATATACAGTTTTACATATATATATATATATATATATATATTAAAGTTTATAGGTTATTTACTAAGAATACAAAGAAATATTATATATATTTATATTTTTTTTATCTCAATGCTTATTAAGGCTCCAGTTCATTTCCTAGTATAAATAATCTTAAATATTATTTGTAGTAAATACTGTGAAATATTACAGTTTACAGCAATAGTTTTCTATTCGAGTTTGCTAGTGTTTCGATATTCTACATGCAGGCTTGGGAGAGGATGTGGAAAGAAGTACAGTAGGTTCAAGCATGAGATTATCCCATAAAATCTGTCCATAGGGCATACATTTAATTAATCTGTATGATCGTGGTTTAGTTGTAGTCAGTATCAGATTGTAAATGCATTTATAAGCTTTTATTTAAACATTTTTTTTAGTTTTCGATGCATTAGAGAACAGCATATATTTGTAGAGCATGTGTATGTAAATATCCTATAGAAGTTTAGGACATCAACACATTAGGAACTGTTCGAAGGAAATAGAGAGCCACTGCAGTGATTCACAAGTCGAACCAAAAGACAAAGTCATTTGTTTCCATTTACCTCAGTATTGTTTGGAGTTTTAAAATGGGCTCCAGTTGTATTTATGTGTATCACTAATATACACCTCCTACCCACACATAGTTACTCTAGCTGGGGTCCATTGTGGCCTGCTGGTGTTTGCTTTAGAGGTCCAGAGAGCATGAGAAAGTATGTTACAGTGTGGCTTTGGATACATGGAGGCCATTTTGAGTTGTTGGTGACTGAGTCAACAGTGACACCTTTCATAGAAAGTGTGGGAGCTTGGACACAAACTCTCAGATACATTTAAAACTTTATAAATGTGATTATTTTGTACAGGGTTCGAGAAATAGGCAGTCTTGATGTGGATGTAAAACGGACAAAAATTCCATTCTGTTCCCAGAACTAAAAGAAGGTGTGGTTGTTATTGTTCCTCAGACTAAACACATTTCATACTTTAGTCTGGTCTTGACCAGTATTTCCTCCATCTTCTGACATCAAGACAAAACAGTCAGTCCAAAAAGTATCATGATCTAACAACTTTCTTTTTGCGAAATGTTCAGCCTGAAAATAGTGTCTAAACAGTATATTTCTACAAAATAAATGCCACTTGGTTTGATATTTTATGTAATGCATTGTGTGGCCTAAATGTGCATCCTCTGACTGTTGTTGGTTTTCGTCGCTCTACAGGATTGACCTCCCTCCAACTCACAAGCCTCCTCCTCCATATACAGAGAGACCTCCTGCCATCCCACTGGCCTCTCAGGCCCCTCAGGTGGCCTCATTCTCTCAGGTAAACCTCGCACTGCCCTGTTTACTCTCCGGGGGTCCCGGCTCTACAGTCTGATTTATTTTCCTTCTGTGTTACTTTATAATGGAGCAGCATTTGAAAGATGACCACTGGTATGTTCCTTATGACTTAAGGAGTGATTATAGCTTACTTTTTCCAGATTATTTTTTTTTCTCTTTTTGTCTTCTCTGGCTTTTTGACCCATCTTTACCCCACATTACCCTGCTGAAACATACACCAGCCTCAGGTGGTTTGGTGGTTTAAACTGGTCTGGATGGTCTCCCACCTAGACAAAACGTTGGTCAAGTTGGTCCAAACCAAGCTGGTGTGGTGAAAAGTGGCCAAAACCTTCTTAAAATAAGGCAAACCGGTCTGCTGGTCTTCCAAGATCAATGGTTTTAATTGTTTTAAGGGGACTAGAAGACTATTTCAGCCTTGTTTTCAGTATTTCAGCAGAGAGATTTTAAAAAGCTGTTAATTTAATGTGTTTATTTGCTGTATATAAATTCAATAATATGGAATTTCCATGCAATTAAATATTTTATACAAGTTTATTATAATTATTATTATTATATTTAAATTATTTTAAATTGTATTATTACTAGTAGTATTGACATTATTTTGTTTTAATTTTAGTTAATTTTTGTTTTATTTATTTTTATTTTATTTTGCTTTATTGAATTCCATTGAAGGATGATTGTCAGCTTTTAAAGGCAATATTCATATCATGTAATTTATTCTTGTAAGATGTTGAATTTTTCATAATTTCAGTCGACAGCACTGATTTAATAAAAAAAAAGAAAATCACATTAAACAGCAAATTTAATTGTGTCACAGCATTAGCACCAGGGAAGCTGCTAATAATATTTTGCCCTTTTTTCTATGAGTGTGTACATGCATACTAATATATTGTAAATCTGTTGTGTCACTATACAGGCTCGTCGGATGGAGAGGCGATACGAATTGGCTCAACGGGCACCAGATAGAGTGGCTCACAGAGACCAGAGCCCCACTCACCATTCACTGTCTTATCAGGAGTGGATATGTCATCAGAATGGGGCGGACCAAGTTTACATCAACCATAGAGAACACTACGTGTGACAGAGTCCTTGTGTCAACTGCAGCGCACTGCCAGCCCCAAAGTGAAAACTGTTTACGAGAATACTGGGAGCAAAGCAAAATCACCGCTATACAGTAATTAGAAGGACACTGAACTATTACTGGTGTATATAATTACTGGTCTATATAATGCACAATGAAAACCCTGGCAGCATACAGTATATGTGTAATTGTTCTGGCTTGTTTAACATGAACAGTGTAGTCTGTAAATGAATGACCTAGGAGTCTTTTTGTTCACTCATATTTCAAATGTAGTGGTCAAACTGAGGGCGACTACAGCTAAAATGTTCAAAACTGTACAAAATGCTGTTTTGTCTTTAGGGATCTTGTTTTAATTGTTAAAATCATATGTTGCATCACACAAGGTTATTTTTTTCATTGTAGACCAGTTTTTTTAGGTTTGACAAATTGAGATGATTTGTATGCTTATGACATATTTCTGACTGTGATTTTGAGAGTTTAAAAATGTGCTTTATAGCACAATATGAAAAATATTCTTCAGTCCAATAAAAATCTTTTTTTTTTTTTATGAACTGTTTACTGAAAGGTTGTTTGGGGAATCCAAAATGTTTCTTCTATGGCATCACTGTGAAACATTTTTTTTTGGAAAATATAAAATTTGAATCATAAGGCACATGCTTATGTACTTTGTCACTGCCTACAGTATGTGTGTAGATACTGTATTATTTAAAATGGAAATATCTAAGCTCATGTGTACGTCACAAACTGAATAGATGTTTAAGCTCAATTAGATTTTTGTTCACTTTTTTTCCATTCCATGTAGTAAAGCGTGAACTTTGAATCTCATAACCAAAGCAATCTTTGCATTACATCATACCGATAATCAAATAAAGTGATGTAACCAGTACATACAAGAATTGTTTTAGAGCGTAACACATTATCAAATGACATCATTATGTAGGTTTGGAGCAAATGCATCTAAAATAACTAACCAGAATTTATAAGCCTAGACTAGGCAGCACTGCTACTTCTCAAATCCACAAACAATCTTGTTAGGCAGAGGTCTGAGAGTCAAATATAGGTTGTAAAACCTGATGAATGCTTAAAAAGCTGCTCTATAGTCATCAAGACTGCTGGACAACTTTCCCCAGTCGATGATGGAAAATCTCAGACCGCAAAATGCTCTCTGGGAAGGCGCGAGAGACAGCGAATGGGGCGGCGGGAGTGCTAGTAAGAGCCTTTCGGCACAGACTTCTGTCTGCGTGTCAACTTATGACTTGTGATGTAGGTAAACAAACTAGTTATCTGCTGGGCAACTGGATGGGCAAGGCCATTAAACAGCAGGCTTTTAATGAGGTGGTGGCCACCAGGGAGTAATCTACAGTATTCTGGCCCCATCGTTCAAGGAAATGTCAGCCAGTGGACCCCCAAACACTCAATGAGAGCATTGTTTATTGCGTCGGTGAGTCACCTTTCTGGAATGCATCCACAATCGGTATATAAAAATATGTCAGTCCCACAGTAAAGTGTTAGGCTGAACTCATCCAGGATTAATCCGTTTAGACTAATAAAGGTGTACGTCTCAGTCCAAATCTATTACAGTGTATGCAATAATATAACAGCCTTCTCATCACACATCACAGCCGTGCTTTGATATACACACGCTTCTACCGTTTCTTGACAGAGCTTGTACATCCTTTCAAGTTTTGTCTCCTGATCTCTTGTTTGTGTGTCTGACCTGCGGTGGATCTGATATTTTACCACATTAAGAAGCCATCTGAGGGATTTGAGGTGCAGAGGTCTATAATTTTCACGTGAGAGATTTCTTATTTGTTCTGGACGAGCAAATGTTCTCTCGTTCCAGCAAAGGTCTCGGTTTTGTGAGACTCTAGACGCAATGTGGAATGTTGCATAAATATTTTTCCAATAGCATCTTCGGAGAACGAAACCTTTGGGAGCTTTATAATATGTAGACATTGAGCTCCTCTCTACTTCCCAGCAAGCATGAACATTTTTGGTTAAGGGCAATGTCTTAAACACAGTTTTGGATCATATATTGATTGTCATCATGCCAGTCCATTGTTTATCACGGCAACATCCAATTTGTGAGCAAATCTTTCTTTTCTGCTGGATCATTATGAATAAATTGCAGGTAAATTGGGAATTGTTTCTTTATTGATTGTAGAGTTCACATTTTCTCACACTAAGCAAACTGGCCGCTTCAGAAGACTTGGTATTAAGCAATATAAACCACATTTATGATGGTTTTAAGACATTGGTTCTCAGCCTCTTTGACTCAAAGACTCTTTGACTCAATTAATTGTAATTTGTGAGTGAACCAACCCTTTTAAACTATAAAGAGCACTTTAAGTTTATATAGAGAGTCTGCCTTACATTATCCAACTGATCTAGAATATCTCTGCAAATTCAAAAAACCAGCAGGGATCGCTGGAAAATCTCTTCTAGTTGCTTGTGAAAAGTCATTTGTCACTTCAAATTAACGTGGGCCATCGCTGGCGCAATGCTGAAGTATAAAGTAGGGCCATAAAGTGTCTCTTAACACAGCAAAGCACATCCAGAAATTCTGTCCTGCAACTGATATCAGGAGACCGGTTAACTTTAATAGAACTGGAACAATCTGTAATGTCCCAAACCCTGACTGTCTGTCTGCATCTCTCCTTCTCTTGTATTCTGAACCCACCTTCAATGCTGACACGTAATGGAGATGCAGTCAACGGCAGCCATATTGGACACCTGCCACGCTGTACAGCCATTAAACTATTAAGTCAGCTGGCCCCAGAGTGACCGTTCAGTGCAGATTTACAACCCCACAGAAGACAAGGGAGAAGAGGAGAGGGGGACAGTGGGGGATGGTTAGCATAGTCCAACATTACAGATTTATGACAAAGGAGCAGGAGGTGCTGTGGGCCTCCTCCTCTTCTTCTCTTCTCTCCTTCAGAGCTGAAAGTCACCCCGTTGTCTTTAAAAGACAGAGCTGACGTAAGGAACAGGAATAACTCTGAGCTCAGGTTAGGACTGGGATACAATGTTTTAGGCAAAGGAATATTAAACTTGTCTCATAACAGGTGTTAAAACTCTGTATTAGTCTTCATATACTCAAGAAAAAGCAATGATCTGGATTTTCTTGCAATTTTTAGTTTCTGACTTTTCAGAATTGCTAGTCTCGCAATTTATATCTACCAGGTCTGAATTGTGAAAAACTATATCAGAATTGTGAGAGATATAATTAAAAAAGCATTCAAATAAAATCAAAAAAGTCTTAGCCTACCTTTTAAAAAATACTACTACCTTTTTTCATTGGGGAAAACAGATCTTCTATAGTAAAGTTGTTTGTAAAGAAATTTAGGAGACAAACCATAGTGTTTATGATAATAGAGTGTTAAAATAATATGATATCAGTTGACAAAGCACAACTGTCTTCTGTCTTCTGGTAAAATAACCAGAAATTAATGATACTGGCACATTAGTTACAAATGGATAGTGGAAGTGCATACTCTTACATAAAAAAAAAGAAATGAAAAAAGAAACATGCTATAACAGTATTGGCCAGTAGATGGCGACGTGGGCTAAATAATTCACTCGTCTTAGGCAAACTACAGAGTCGTTCAAAAACAATTCAGAGACGCACAGCGATTCATTCTGATGTAGTTTTGTCAGGATATAATTTAGCTCATGGAACAAAGCATGATTTTGCACAGCACCGGATATGATGCATGAAGCGCACCTGAGAGCCGAGCAACTGCAAACCCTGCAAAGCTAATGGATGGCTTTCTCCAGGTACATCATACTTCGTTGATTCAGTATGAAAAAGACTTCATCAATCACATCTACATTAGGCCCTTTTCAGTGGACAGTGAAATAACATTCCTCTTTTTTGCTGACTCATATTTTTTGCTGTCTAATAAGACATTGGATGAAGATAGATGAAAAGATATGCCGAGCCATTCATTCACCCATTGATTTGTGTCAGTAAATGGGACACCGAGGTTCATCATAACTTCCTAAAGAGATTATAAAGAGGAGCCAGACAGTTGCAGCAGAACTTAAAATCCTCCACATTTATCTCATGTCTAGATGAAAAACAGCTGTTTATAAAGACTGTCACCAGTAAGTGCCTGTTGTCTTTTGGCAATAAAAATGCAATAATGGAGAGACACAGCAATTCGGGCCGAGCACCACGGTGCGAGGACCCTCTTGGAATGGCTCTGTTTTTTTGTTATTATTATTATTATTATTTATTCTTTTTTTTAAAAATAGTTTTGAGGGCCTAAACATGCTTGAAAAGACTTCGCACATGCATTAGAACTGATGAAAATGTACATTTAATATGGGTTTCAGACGCGGGTGTGGCAAAATGTCTCGACAGCGCCACCTATACACATTCAAAAGTCCGCGCCTCACGCTGCGTTTCACGTACATGTATGGAAATCGGTACACATGTTTAACACACCAATATCTACAAAAAAGTATGTTGGCGCAAAATCCATAACCCAACAGGAAGTCAGGTATTTTTTATAATTTTGTGTCATTTTAAGGCGTCAAACTTTAACAAACTCCTCCCAGAGATTTATTCAGATCAGCAACAAATTTTGTCAGTATAAACAAAAGGCCTTTGCAATGCTAAATTGTGAAGATCTAGAGTTTTCGTTAAAGGACGTCTCCGTGGCGGACTGACGAATTTTGATGTTTCGCCATGAAACAGGTAGTTGTTATAATTCAGCCATACAATGTCCGATCTACCCCAAACGTCACATGTTTGAAAAGACTCCTGACCCGAACAGATCAACATTCTTATATTCAGTTATAGTCATAGCACCACCTGCTGACAACAGGAAGTGACATGTTTACTCTGTAATGAACTTCTCCTAGAGATTTGACGGCATCAACATTTTATTTGGTCAGTCTAATCTAAAGGCCTTTGGGATGGTAAATTGTAAAGATCTTGAGTTTTCGATAAAGGGCGTGTTCTTCAAAATTTCGGTGTCTCACCATGGAAACAGAAATTGTTGTATCTTCCACTGTACTGGCCTGAACACATCTGAAGGACAATAATCCGTATAAATCATAGAGCCATCAGGTGGCATCAGGAAATGACTTGTTTAATATAACTTAAACATACCATGTTCAAACTGCACCAAACTTAATATGTTTGATAAAAGTATTGATCTGAAGACATCAAGGCATCAAGCAGGTCGTTTGACACATATTTGCTTCTTTAAATTTATATTGCTCACTGTTCCTTGTCTTCGTATAGCCAGGGAGGCGGTGATCCCGGGTGCGAGGGCCCATTTCATTGCTGCTTGCAGCTTTAATTAAAATTAAATCATAAAAATAAATTAAAAAGTGGTTCTCAGCTGCTGGGTTGTGAGTCAAACAAGGAAATGACTCTTATGAAACGGTTCTTTTATGGTGGTCAATGTAAATGATTTTCCAAACAGACTCATTCTCACTCAGTCTTTGCTCTTGACCACTTGTGTACTGTACTGAATTTGGCTCTAGTGTTTAGGTAGGTGTGAAAAGGGCAAGTAGAACTTTAATCTGCCTGATAGGGCACACTAAATCAAGTTATTAGAAAGCTTCAGTTAAAAATATATTTATAAATGCCTGTTCATCAGTCTCTATAAAACAGATGACACTCTGTATTTTATTGTGGTGTTTTTTAATTAGGATTTATTAGGTGTCACCATCATTTATAAATCATCTCCCATGGCCTCTTGGGATAGTAAAATATCTATTGGATGCACACTTAAGAATCTCACCAGAAGTAGTGGGTCATATAAGCTTTTTGTTTTGACGTTGTATTTCAACATAATAGCCTACTCTTTTCATATACTGGCTTTGACCCACTTTAGAGTAGCTGAAACATGCAATTTTAGACACACCCATAGTGTGCATTAAGCACAATGACCTTTTGCATTTTTCAGACCTGGGACGGCCTTGAAACTCACTTCCTGTGACTTACATGCGTAGTCAAGCGGCCAAGACGGCAGTTGTCCCACCCAATGAAATCATTCCGATCCCTTGCTGAGTTCAAAACTAAATCTCTGTTTCCTTCCGTCCTCTTGTACAGATACAGGTACAGATTTATAACATACTCTAGTAATGTTAATGTTAAAAATAATATTTACAGTAACACATTGACATTTCAGTTGCAAGGCTGAAACATTTGACTTAAATAATTATTCATCAAACTAGTATTACACAAACAGAAAACCACAATGTAATATCTGAGGAAAATCCTGAAGTAAAACCACTGCAGTGAAAACCACTGTATACGAATCAATACAAAATGTTGTTCTTTACGATATAACATCTCACTATGTCTTTCATGTCACAACACCCTTGTGATTTCTCTGCTGTTAAATCAAGCTATGTCGGGCACTGCCCTTATTGGACTGAAACTGTGAGACTGTTTCACCCAACTTCTCTTTTTTTCTAATCATTATTTATGAGTTTTTTCTCTGTTCCGTTCTGGCCGTTAGAAGAGAGAGGCTTTCTTTCTTCTCCTTTTTTTTTTTTTTACAGGTGCCCAAAAATAGCATACATTTTTCTTTGTTAGTGAATGTCGAGGCAATTCAGACCCGGACACCGAGCTTGTGGAGGATACATCTGGTGTTATAAAGGAGAATGTGTATGCAAGTGTTTTGTTAACACCGGAGGGATCAAGGTGCCCTACGGAGGGGGATGGTCACGTGAACGATTGATTCTGCTCAGTGTCTCAATACGTCATTCCTTCTCTCTCTCCCTTGCGCTCTTTCTCTCTTTCAATTGTCCTGCTATTTCTCCATTTGTCCATCCATTCCCTGAAGACTGCCACTGCACAGGCCTCTCCGGTTGTTTTTCTCTGACTATTTTCACAGCTTCCTCAGCAAAATGGATTGCATATCTGTGATCTGACCTTTAGTGCAATTATGTCAAAGCACCTAATGGACATCTTGAAGTAAAGACCGTTCAATAAACTCACAACGAAATATATTTCGGACACTGTGAAGGAAAAAATGGAAATGTGACAGCTGCTCCATACAGCCACGGTACGATTGAGACATACCTGCTGATAGCTACATGATCTCAACACTATTCGGCCTGTAGCGTTCCGGATGAATGTATCCACAGGGACAGCTGGAATGGTCCGAGACATTCCCGGTTTACAGTGCCTTCCCTTTCTCTGGTCCGGATACCCAACCATAGCCATCAAGACTCACTCCTTGAATAATTTCCCTCTCTCAGGAACAAAGAGATTCTCTCTCAGTCTGTCCCAGTGATTATCTGGGGCCATTGTGGCATTTCGGCTTCAGTGAATGAGATCATTCAAGCGGCTTTCACAAAGCCAAAAGAACTGCGAGGAAGAGTCTAAATCTTAATTGAAAAGACTCGCTATAAAATTACAAGTCAAGAAGGTCAGTAGTTTGCGAAGTACAAAAACCTCTAGTTGTGTTTCACGTCCCCGTCTAAGTGAGATGGGTGCTGTAAATGTACAAAGCTCTCAGCAAAGAGAGAGAAAACAACATCGGAGTGTAGGATCAATAAACAGGCATTTGTAGCGTAGCGAGGATCCATTTAGACAATCAATAATATTAAACAATGCAATGAATGATTATGTTCTTATGAAGTGAATTAAGTTATGTCATTCGTTTTATTTCTGCCACTGGTATAAAAATGTGTCCAATTTTGAGTTTCCTGACCTATAAAAAGAGGTTTCTGTGACTCACCTTGCAATGATCTCTCCATGACGCAGTTCTTGCTGTGAAAGCACTTTCTCTAAAACTCAATTACCGCTTCTTTGCCAGACAGCCTCATGCACGACTAGTGAGAATGACCAGCACTCAAATGTAGTGCACTACTTCCACTTCTTTCCCATAATGCCGCTGGGTAAATCCTGCCGTGAGATCATGTTCTATCAATTGAGAATACGCAGCTTAGTGTATTTTAATGGGCTCAAGGTGTGCATCCGTGTAGGATTCAGCTGGAATCTTGTGCTGTTTGAGTCTGATGGCTGCTGATGAACTGCACGGCCAATCGATTCTTCATTTCGTGTCACTTTTAGAGTTATTTTCTGTATAGTTATTTATTTTGTTTCATTGCAGATGTTTCTGGTCAAGTGCGAGAACTAGAGCTCATTCGTGCTGACGTACTGGAGATAGTATTTCCCTCCACTGCTTTCATACAACCACAATCCCAAAATGTGTTTGCTTTATGACCGGGGGTTAAAAAAAAAATCTGTTTGCAAAGAGTGAAAATTTACATTTTGGGGGTAATTTTAAATGATTGTGTGTGAACATTGCTTGACAGAAATGATGATGAATTACACACTTTAGCTTTGTGTTTTCCCTATTGTTCCATATATTATATCTATTTACTACCAAAAGTGTATTTATGCATTCGATATCAGAAGAAGAGTTAATAAAACTGCAAAACACTGATACATTGCTCAACAAGAAGAATGGCTTGATGATCTAAAGAGATTTTAGGGAGTCTGTTGATCATATTTATGCGCTTTTATACATTGCACAATGAACATCCGTTTATTTTAATATGCCCCTAGGTTATCTGACTGCAGATTTATTATGGTCAGAAAATTACGGTCAGGTCATAATACTACATATTTTTTCTAGTAAAAGGGTGTTTCATAGTTCATATATATATATATATATATATATATATATATATGCACATTTTAAAAAATACAATAATATGTATTTAATTTTTTTTTTATTTAAAAACAGAAAAATCTTAAGAGTCAGCAGATAGATCCAATTCAGCTGTGATCCAATGAGACAGAGCATTACATAAATTTAAATAGCTTAATAAAGTAAACCTTCTAAAATGTAATTTTTCCTCATATCCTCATTTAGAGATTTTCCACTACTGCAATATAACAAACAGTGACACACAGGGGCAGTTTAAAGCTGAAGTATGTCTGAAGCAGGTTATTTAAAACAGCAATGAATACAAAATGTTCCTCTGAGTGCCACTGTTCTTGTCAGTGGAGTCTTGCTATTTTTCCTTGCAACCCTGAGTGTTCCTGCAGTGCGCATGAAACTGTCTTCCCTTGGTGTGCGAGATGTTCTTTTCGTGCTTTCTAAACAGTCTCCTCCATAAATTTAGAAGCAATGTCAAGTTATAGATGGTGCAGATATTTTTTTAAAAGCCTGCGAAGACAATTACCAGATTTTGTTTATCACCAATCGGGCATGGAAGTATTTGCACATCAAAAGGCATCCTATATTTGTTTCTGTTCAGCATTAGAATGTCATCTGCAAACAGTATGTTACTGAATGTTTTGAAATTGACTCTTCTTAAAGGAGTTTGCTTATTTACCACAAAAGAAGCATTTCTGTGTAAGGCCGAAAATATATGATGTGATGTTTTGTATGTTGTCAGATACAAAAAAAAGGCTAAAAACATTGAAAACAGGTGTTTACTGGGGGTCATGTTGCACAAAAGACGTACAAAGTAAGGGAGGCAAAACATGACTTGTTATAAAGTCACTAATAAATTAGTTTTGAATTGCTCTGTAATTTGAAACATTTAGTATGAAATATTAAAACCCAAATAATATGCACAGTCCCACTGGGAAATGTAATTTAAAAAAGATTTGTGCAACTTGCGGTCCTGACCCAGAGCTGCTGTGATTATATGGTCTCATTGTACCCTCTAGTGGACAAAAATGTACTAGCAACTGCAACTAGGTTCGACCTTTTCTATGAAAATCAGTAGAAAAAAACCTCAGGCAAAATGAACCAATGACTATAAATAATACACGGCTTGAGTTAAATGAACACATTAGACATACACCTAGACTTCTTATGACTGAAGTGTGCATCAAGAAGCCTGCTGTTTAATTCTTTTCAGAAGACCTATTGAAGAATCTCCTAGCACCGTAAGAAACGTACTGTAAAACGTAACGCTTGTTTATAACTCCCAAACCCCTGACCCTGCTGAACTCGCAGGGCAACAGCTGCAGCGTAAGACTTTGTTTGTTCAGTGTACTCCACATTTCTTCTCCTCACCCCCATCTCTCTCTCTCTTCACTTCATTTAGACTTCTGTTTATGTTTTGCTGTGGGGGCAGGGGGAGGTGCTGGGGCCGGGGCTGGTGGAGGTTTGGCCAGTGAAATCAAAAGATCAACTCTAGAAAAGAGAAGTGGAGAGCATATGACCAATTCAAGAAACTAGTTGTTTTAGTCATAACGAATGTGGTTTGATTATCATTTGTGTCTTTTTAAACATTTAAAGGAATAGTTCACATGATTTACTGATCCTGGCCTTTGTAGATGTAGATGAGTTCATTTGGAACAAATTTAGAGAAATTTAATATTATGTCATCAATAGATTCCTTGCAGTGAATGGGTGCCGCCAAAATGAGAGTCCAAGTAGCTCTATGACTCAGATTAGCATCTTGTGTAGGGAATAGCTGTGATTGTAATAAACAAATCCATCATTTTTAGCTTCCAGCTATTTATAATATTGCTTTCTCTGGTGAGAGAGAAATCTGCAAAGTTCAAACACCATTTACTAGTGAAAAAAAATCCAAAACAGTTCTGGCCACATTTTGATGTGATTTTAATGTCCAACAGGGGTGGTGTTTTTCACTGGAGGAAGTGCTTTTATGGATTATACATTATGATGAGCAAAAATTACAGTTTATAGTTAAAACACCTTGATTTGTTTATCACAAGAATGCGGCATTTCACTTCACAAGACATTCATTATTTGAATGGAGTCGTGTGGATTATTGTAATGTTTTTAACAGCTGTTTGGACTCATTCTGATGGCACCCATTCACACCCTTTTTCCAAATCTTTTCTGGTGAGAAAATCTGATTAATCTACACTTCGGATGGCTTGAGAATGAGCATCAGCAATTTTTCATTTACTCACCCTCGAGTAGTTCCGAACCTTTATAATTTTTTTGTTCTTCTGAACACAAAGGAAGAGTTTGTAAGCAGACTGTTTTGGGTCACCATTGACTCCCGATATCCTACTATGGAAGTCAGGGGTGACCCAAAACAGCCTGCTTTCAAACTTTTTAAAAAAAATCTTCCTTTGTGTTCAACAGAACAAAGAAATTCATACAGATCTGGACCTACCTGACGGTGAATAATTGATGACGGAATTTACATTTTTGGTGAACTATTTCTTTAAGATGTAGGCTTGATTATTTTTTTCCTGGCTCACTTTAAATCGTTTTCATTCTGGCTCAAACTTACATTTCGGTGCCTTTTTCTACAAGTGTTTTGATTGCTCTGACAATCTTGTCAATCCTTGCCTGTCAAAAATGGAAACAAAACAAAATAAGTGCTAATTATGTATGGTTATATAGCATGTGCATAAACTAGTAAGATCTGATATTAAGTGCATCTGAAAATAATGCATGTAACCCCAGTTTATGCTTTTTTTCTTTTTGAATGTAGGCCTGTATGTAAAGTCCCATTGAGTCACACGCATTTACCTGTTGAAGTCTGTACAACAGTGGCAAAGAGAAGACACATATCACACCTGTTCAAAGGTGATAAATTACTCTACGTTAATATCATCATCACAACAAAGCAGTAATACTTGATAAGGCATGATCCATGCACCCGGACACGGTTTTGATATCAGGTCAAAAATAGTGTCAGCTGTGATTTGTGATTAATCTTTCGATAGGATATGCTTACCAGTCATCAACAGCGTGAGACCATTGGCTTGGACCCCCACATAGGTCAACAAATACAGAAACACAACAAACTACACAAACAAATAAAACACAATCATTCAGATAAAAGCATAATTGTAACTTATATGTATGTATATATACAGTATCTTATATGTTTTTTTAATGTGTATTTGTGTTTGCTGGGAACTTGAATCTGTGGCTAGCACCCTGCTGTACAAGGAACAGTGTGTTCTTATCATAATAAAGTTTCCAAAAGCTTCCAAAATACAAATTTCTATACTTTCACACGTGCTTATTCTCACAGAACCGTTGCCTTTGGGAATGAAAGCACGTGGCAATAGTTCATATCAGGACTAATTACGTAAGTGAGTAGTATCCCCTTATGTGGTGAAAGTAGGCCATAAATTGCAGCGAAAGCGTGAAAAGCGCTCGGTGTAGCTGAGGTGAGATATTTAAGACGCGTGCGAGACCTTCACTGAGTCCATGATGCTATCGATGAAGAACAGCCTCTTCAACTCGGTGACAGCCGTAGCAATCAGCAAAACAATTTGTTCCGCTACGCGAACTGTGTCCTCATCTGTCAGCGTACGGTCCTCATCCAAATATGACCTTTTTAATAAAGAAAAGTGGGCCAGCTGAGAAAGATTACACGTATTAATCCAGACTTATTTGAGTTGCTTTTTCCCCTCCTCTTTCAATATTTGTTTTAAATCTGCACATCTGTTATGCATCTCAAGAATTAATATTTTAACTCACTCTCGACTTGATATATAAATGAACTCAAGTCACCCGTTCAAACCAACTTGCAAACAGGGCTGACTGTAACTATCAGACAAACAACTTGTTTCGTCGTTGGATGAATTAGTGATTTTACTAGTAGACTTCTGCTGCTACTCCATATACTGTAAACGGCAGAATTAGTTACACCTTTAGTGTTAAATGAGTGTAAAACTTCTTTGTTTTACAGCATACTCACTGAAATGGATGAAATCCATCATTGAGGCGGACAAGCGTCATGGCTTTGTAGAGCAAGCATACAGGGAGAGTGAAGGCCATGATGCCTAAACCGAGGTTGGACAGGATCGTGATGGCACTGAGCTGGAACAAACAAGCCAAACCCACAACCAAACCTGTAAACACCAGCCCGGTGGTCCCCACATCTCGCCAGTATAACAGATCCAACACTAGAGAGGGGAAGAGAAATTGATGTGTGAAATGTCAGGGAAATAAACATATAAAGAGGCAGAGTGATGGAAAGATAGAGGGAAAAAGGAGAAATGCAATGACCATGCAGCACTGCTTTGAAGATGATCTTTAAGGGGGATGTGTGGTGGCGTATTTGGGTGGTCAGATATGTATGTTTGTCATTTTTTTGTGGTAAAACAGACTATCAAATTACAAATGCAGATTTTTATCCAATCTTTGAATTCATTTATAAATGTTTGCTTTAAAATTAATAGCATATCATTTTCTTTATATATATAAAATATCAATTCTTTGTCTTTACTTGGAAAATTAATAATAATAACTAAGTACATAAAATTCAAAGAATTAAAAGATTAGATTAAAATATTTAATTTGATAAATTACAATAAAGTACATTTGCATGTAAATAATATTGTTATTAATTAATCATAATTAAGCCATCTTACTGTCCAAGCACTTTGTTGAAAATGAAAATGTATCTTAATTTCCTTTTTCAAATAATGTAACATCATTCAGGAAGAAAACAACAAGTAAGTTTAGCTTTTTCCTTAATGTGCATTCTGGTCATTTATCATGTTTGACAAAGGGGGAAATATAAGATGGCAAAATTGATGCCATATGTAAATATACAAATATCTGCAACCTTTTTTAATTTTTTCAGCTTGAAGCTTAAGCAATGAGTTGTGATCTGTGTCTACACAACATTTGTTGATAGTGATACAGATGACCTGGATGTATTTAGAAATTTTATTTTTATTTTATTAATAGAGATTGCAACACGATAATCACCCAGTGCTAAGCTATTTACATATGCTTTTAAAGTTTAGTGATAGAGTTTCAAACTTTGTTTGTGTAGAAATGATCCTCTAGTAATGGGAGGGATAGAGCACATAGTGAGTATCAAAAAACTAAATATTTTGTCAGTTTAAACATTGTCTGTTATTATTTTTGTCTTGAATGTCAGGCAGTGTGAAGCAGGGTGAAAACTCTTGAACAGAGGATGAGCACGGCTCAGAGGAATATAAAAACAACACTGCAAAGGACAAAAAAGAAAAGGTGGAATTCAAAAATTCTCGAAATCCACAGAAGTGGCCTTAAAGCTGTCAAGGCCTCGAAATGCAGTTTTAATAAAAGTATTAAGGCTGCCAGAGGTTTCCATTTAGCATTAATTATAAATACAAGAAGACGGGGATCATCAAGGTCAACTCTGCCAGAAACACTTGATGAAACCACATTGTCCAACAAAGCTTAGTCACATAACAAACATGTCAAACAGCTAATCTGTACCAAAAGTAAATTTGCACATTATTTTGTGCAATTGCTGTAATTTAGTGCAAATGTTACATCTCTGAGACAAACATATGACATAAATGGACAAGAAGCCGTCATGTCAGAGAGTGCATGGACACAAACACAGGGTAACAGCTAATGGCAGTGTGCATTTACACGCCCCTTCCCCTGTGAAGCCAATAGACCCCAACAGCTGTTGATTCTGATTATCCTCCGAAGGCAGGTGCAAATCTGTGCTCTGGTGCAAAGCCGAACGAGTGTTTATAAGATCAATCCAAACCCTCTGAAATCTTCTCTGCATAAAAACTCTTCCATGTGGCCTGCTAAAGCACTTTATTACAGGCTAACATGGCCGGGTCAGATTGAATCTCTCCGGGGAGACGTCTGTCAGCATTGCCAAAATAAGACTGAGCGAAGATGTCACCTCCTTCATTCAGACATCAATGCCTCCTTCTTTTTTGCCTCAAAATCCTAGAGTCATGAATCAGTCGGATCCTAAAGGCAGTCCATCCATCAGATTCCCATCAGCCTGCCAAGGTCCCATTGAGAATCCTATGTGATGTGCTGAGCAGTCAGCAGTATTACTATACCTCTAGTGCACACCGCTCAACTTCAATCTGATCTCCTAAAACTCCTCTACCCTCCTCACCACCTCACACCAACCTGCTAGTCACGTACCAGCCCATTACACGTGTAAACAATACAGCCCAGGAGAGCTTGATCCCAGCGCAGTGGAAGACTCTCACCTTTGCTGGCCATTTCTGCTGCTTCCACACCAAACCCCCTCTCCTCCCAGCACTCCACGAACCCTCTGGGCTTTTTTTGGCCATCCTAGCGTTGTCAGCGGGAAGGGGTTGGCCTGACCTAATAATATCTCAACCACTTGGACACCCCATCTTTATAAACACACACACACAGCTATCCTCCCTCATGGCCCGTTCAGAGCTTAAGGAACCTGAGACGTCAGCATGTGTCTGTGTGTAGTCAAGTCTTCATCTCGAGGGAGATGGCTAACCTTAGATACAAGCAAATCATTCAGACGTTCCTCAAAGAGTGCTCTGCTTTATCTTCTTGCATGCTATGAAAAGTGCTGGCCTGAAGATGTGTGTGTGTGTGTGTGTGTGTGTGTACTGTTATTTACTACATGGGGATCAAATTTTTCCACAAGTATAGTAATACCAGTAAAATTGTACCTTGTTGTGACATTTTCGCCATGAAGAAGCTTATAAGTCATATAATGAAATGTTTTTAAACATCGAAAAATGCAAAAGGTTTCCTGTAGGGTTAGGGTAAAGGCATAGAAAATACAGTTTGACAGCAATACAAATGTGTGTGTGTGTGTGTGTGTGTGTGTGTGTGTGTGTGTGTGTAAAATTATATGTGTGTGTGTAATACTACCAATGATAAGATCAGTATGATTAATTAAATATTTGAAAATATTAAAAATATTCAAATAAAAAAAAAATATCTAATTGAATAATTAAATCAAATTGTTTAATTTATATATA
>JAUYWG010000059.1:8578455-8598395 GCA_034779775.1 Enteromius afrohamiltoni | reverse complement strand
TATATATATATATATATATATATATATATATATATTCCCCTACATTGTGGCTATGTACCACAATAGGACACTGTCTGATTTTATTTTGTGAACTGCCCATATTTTATTTTGTGAACTGCCGTCATTTGGGCACATTAACTTTAATATTCCTGTCATTTGTCTCTTTTCAGGAACTCAGTCCTACAGATGCCAATTAGATTCCATCTGACATAAACACTTAATGGATGTGCTAGATTGAGAAAGAAGTAAATACGTTTTCTGTGTTTTCAACTCAAAAAATAAGAAAGATCTTTATGGACAGCAAAACAGAAAAACAAAAAATTACTTCATTTTATATGTTTATGGTGTTTCAGGTATGACAAAACTTACAAAAAGCAATGTTGTGCCACAACGCAGGACAATAATGACTGTATATAACTTTGACTCTTTAGATTGTGATACGTTCAGTATTTTCCTTACCAAATGTATTCAGTGAGTCTTACAATCAACAATACTCAGGTAATGTGTTCAAGCAGTGACAGCAAACCTTTCAGACTCTCTTCAGGCTTGGCATATAACAATGTTTTTAAATTGATACAATAAAAGGAACAAGCTAATGCTGGCGCATTAAAGGAATAGTTCACCCAAAAATGATTTACTTGCCTTTACTGTTTAGTTCGTTTTGAAGCATGGTCAAAATTGTTTGTTTAAACAAAACATATTGGTGTGTGTGTGTTTGATAAAAAAGGATAATAAAAAACAGCATACAGGTTTGGAAAAACAGGATTTTTATTTTTGTGTCAACTATTCCTTTAAGAATTAAGGAAATACTAATATCTCTAAAAAAGCCAATTCTATTAAATACAAGCACTTTTACATGTTGGTTTATACAGGCTCATAATATGGTCACAGCGTGCAACTTTTCCTGTTCTTGAATAGTTGTTTCCTGTAATACGCTCTGCTCTGTTTGCATGATCTGTACTGTGTTGCCTTATTGACCTCTTTGAAATTATGCCAATCTATAAGCGTGTAATATTACTGAGATATTTCCTAATGACTAGCAAATGCACTGATGCAGTGCTATCTCATGTTGTGTAATGATCTTTGTGCACATTTTACAGATCTTGTGCAATATTTGTGCTAACATAAAGGTTAAAGGTTGAGTAATAAAAATAAACAGATCAAGCTATTGGTGAGATTTCAGTTTATTAATATCTGTCCTGCTACATAAAGAGACTTTATGGCCTTTGGGTAATTATAGGCATACATTTTGTGAGTGTGTGTGTGTGTGTGTGTGTGAGCTCAGATTTCCACAACATCGTCGAGCAGTACCACTGTCACCCTGAAGGGGGCAGTAGAGCCTCGCTCCTTATTTAACACCGTCTGCGGTTTCAAAGCCTTGTATTTATGTCACACTCAGAAATATATTTAAAGCTCTATAAATGACGACGGGCTGTTGTTAAATGGATATAAAGGACGCGAGTATAGCTATTACATTTGTAACACATCAATGCTGATACCAAAATAAATATTTAACAAATAAGTTATATTTGTGTTTACAATATACAGTATCTACAGAATCGATACACGACTTAGTTTGTCTCTTAAAGGACCAATGATCGTGATACTATCACATTAGAAGTCTATTTTCACGTATTTGTATTCATTTGTTTCTTAAGACCATCAACACTGGCGGCAGCTTGATAGAAACGATTAAACAATGAATATTACTGACCATCTCCCTTTGATTTGACACTTGTATTTCTTCCTCCGTGTCTCTGTAAGTGCCATGACTACATCTGTCTGGCTCTTGAAAATCAGTCTGTTTTAGTGAAGAGCCGTTAAAGGATCTCTCCACAGGAACAGTGTGATTGCTCACCACACCGGCCAATCACTTAAGCATCAAAGTGACTCTGAGAAGTGATGTTACCATTAAAATCACATGGTTTGTTTATAATGATGTAAAAAAAAACAAATAAATAAATAAACCATTGAGAGTCATCTTCTCTTCAGAAGCCATTCATAAATGCTAACACCGTCCTTGTGATCTACAGAGGTAAATTGGCTATTTTAATTTAACCTAATTTGCTCTGTGTATACAGTTTACATCTTCAATTGCATGCGATTAATGCTAAAACCTCTGCTAACTTACTTTCCAGAGGACAGAACTGGATCAAGGTTGGGGTAAATTCAGAACTGAAGAGCAGGCTGTTGTTTAGTCAAAATTTAGTAAATTGGTTTGGAATTTACTGCACTTGATTGTCAGTACAGAGAACTCATTTTTGGGAAAAGTGTTTGTGGAAGCTTGGCATCAGTTGATTTACTAAATATGATGAAATATTTAAATTAAATGCAATTTAGTTTACAATTCTATGTGGCATTTTAAACATATGTCTATTTCCTATCTGACAATAAGACCCCCCCCCCTCATAACTTTAAACTAAGGCTTTGTCTAGCCAACGTACAAATTTTGTCTTAAAGAGATTGCAACCATTATATTATGACAGCTTTCCTTCATCTTTGAATCACAGATGAAAATATTTTTATTGAAACCTTTGAGAGTTCTTTTCTTTCATTAAAAGTCACTGTCACCAAAAATATGTAAAAAATGTTTAAATACTATCCATGAGAACTGAGTGGATTAATTTAAGTCCCCTGAAGTGATATGATCCATTATTTTGAAGAGCAGGTTTACTTTAGGCTGTTAGTCCCAATTGGTTATTATTAATTAACAATCTTTTTGTGTTTTGAAAATGAACCGCAGTCTGACTGATAACAGAATTTTTATGTTGAAGTGAATCTCATTAACAGACTGAAACATCTGGTAGAAAAAATGTTGTATACAAATATTCTAAATATTACTATAATAAATATACTTCCCTACATTCAAATTCTGCATCCTGTTTCCTACTGCAATTTAACTCCAATTCAAATGTACGAATTTTGAAGCCCTTCTCAATTCAGTTCTGAATAAAACACAACCCTCCATAAAGCCATCTTTTAATAATGTGCAATATCCAATGCTATCTTAATCGAGCTACCTGTCGACACTTGTCTCCTGAAGGCGGTTATTCATGATAGCAAAGGCGCCCACTCCACCGGAGAAGCCGTTCTGGCGAACATGACTCTGTCTTGGATTACCGTGAGCGGTCTCTGAGAGTTGTTTCTGTAGAATGGCCAGAGAAACCTTGTTGGCCATAAAGTCATTGACTGAGATCATTTCTCCAGACAGTCTGCGCCCTGTCAGATAACCTCCATCTGGTCCTAAGCCAGCATCAGTCTCACTATCACAAACTGTTTCCACTGATGCATTAGTGAAGCGTTTTCCTGACGCTTCGTTCGCCGGGGCAGGGTGCACGGCATTGCGTTTTTGAGCCCTCTGCCGGGAATGTCCCGGCGGAGGGTGGTGGTTGTGCCTCTGGTTGGGAATTTGTGGAAAGCAGCAGCAACAACAGGAACGACCTCGTCTTCTGTACGGACGACCGCGGCAGGGACACTGGGCCTTGCTGCAGTCCAGTTTGCCGAGGATCCAGTTGAGCGTCTGCTTGATGATGATGGAAATGACATTGAACAGGGAATAAATGCAACACACACCCATGAGGATGAATAGGCAGTTGCCGAGACGGTAGGCCTCTTGAGCTTTGTAGCTCTCCCGTTGGCTGCTCACTACATCCCCGAAGCCTATGGTGCTGAAGGCCACAAAGCAGAAGTACAAGGACTCAAAGTAGTCCCAGTCCTCCATGGCAGAGTACAGAACAGACGCACTGCATGCGATAAGCAGGGCGGCGATTCCCAGAATGAGCATTACGTAGTAGACCGATGGTTTCCAGCCTTCCAGACTGTCGTCCTCACTTCTGGCCTCCTCTCCTCCCATGCCGGAGCGGCGCAGTTGGCGCTCGTGACACCAGCGCATGATGTAGGCCAACATCGTGATGATGCGCTCCAGGAAGAGGTTGAAGAAGAGGATTGTTGCTGCGCAGCCAAGGAGTCCGTAGAATATCAGAAAGATCTTACCTGCAACGGTGACAGGAGTAGTCATGCCAAAGCCTGGAAGGAGATAGGAAACAGGTTCTGTTTTGTTGATGTATTTCCAATGGATTCATTTCTATTCAAAAAAGATCATGTCTCTCCAAACTGCTATGGTTTTATGTCTTCTGTGGAACACAAAGAATGAAGCTTACAAACTGTAATCTATGCTTTTGGACATTCAATACGAGTACTACAAGTAGCTTCTAGAAAATAACGTTTGCAAACAAATTTCACCAGAAGCATCTTGAGGTGGGGCGAGATGGAAAAAAGTATTGGAAATTATTAATGATATGATTTTTTTTTAGTACTTCAACTTTAAACAAAAAGTTTCATATTTAATATTTTATTTTACTTTTTTTCAAAGCTCAAACAGTAGAGCATTGTACTAACATGGGTTTAATTATCAGCAAATATATAAACTAATAGAAGTTAGTCCATTTACTTACTCAGTGTAAACTATGACTTCTGTAAATTCTCTTTTTTTGGCAGATTTATTTACCCTTACACAAATATGAATATATAGATGAGGTTGTATGAACTCACCAATAGTGGAGATCACTGTAGCAACAAAGTAGAAGGCTCCTGAGAAATCCCAGCGGGGCCTAAGTTTGTCCACACGGATCCCAGCCGCAAAGGCCTCTTCATATTGCTTTAGCAGGACATGTAGGGATTTCAGGTTTATGCTGTTTTGCTCTGTGAAGTTGGCCAGCTGTTGGTCCCAACGCCGGTGAGCCTGCAGCTCAGAGGGATGCTCAAGTACGGAGAACACCACCGCTCCACACAGCAGGTATAGGAGGATGAGGGCAGCCAACAAGCCAAAACGGGCATTGTCTTCATTCAGATGAAGTGGGAGGCAACAGCTGTTGCTGACATCTCTTCCACGTGGCATGACTTGATCACCAGCAGGAAATGTCAAGAACAGGCAAACATGCACAGCCACAAACACAGACACTCACTCACAATCAAAACAACCATATACTAGTGCTTTAGAAGACGTATAGAGTCTCTGTTGCTCTTGTTTTCAGATATAGTTAAAAAAACAAGGTCAAGAGTGTACTGGGCAAAGTTCTTCATGTCCATTAACATTCTTCTGGACTCATGGCCACATCACTTTCTCTAATGGCACCATCGTAAAAAGCAAGGTTATCAGGTAAAATGACACATGGTCCAGCAAATAAGACATCCAGATACACCTTTTGGGTTAGCAGGTAACAGTAGGCAGGCAAGTGCAAGATTGTAATCTTTTCCCATCTCGCTGTCCAAGTATAGCTGGTGCCGCACCAGTCAGTTATAATGCTGTGGTCTTTATGTGACATCATCCTTGAGCTGGCTCAAAACAAAACAAACATATACTGCTACTTCAGTCAAAAGAATTAAAGAATTAATTAAATTGATATCATAAAATATTACTAGGACTAGATTATCGAATTGTTTTTAAAGTCAGCAGGTACTACCGAATAGAACATTGTTTTATTATACACATATTATACATTTCAATTTCTGGGTTTTTATAAATAGCACTATTATCAAGGCAAATTATTAAAAATTAATTACACCTCTGATTACTATCAACACGCATGGTTTGCTATTTTTTAGAAACTGTCAGTGTCATTTATCTAATTTGGGTGACGTTGAATGATTTATCACAAACAAACAACAAAAGTTGTGAAAAGGTTACGTACCTGGTTTTATATTTAAAAGAGCGCCGGTGATGTCACTATAGTCCCCCAGACCATATTGCCATGTTAAACGAATCAAAAGAATCCGAAGTGGTGGAAACATTTAGCTAAACCTAATAGGCGCCGTTTATTCCTGGCAAGTGTGAATCCTTGGCAGTGCGTGATTGAATGATGCAGCTGAGGAGTAGAGAGAGAGAGAAAGAGAGGGAGAGGGAGAGAGAGAAAGAGAAAGAGAGATACATATCTGTATCGAGCAGCTGAGCAACCTTATAGAGGTAATAGTTTATATATATATATATATATATATATATATATATATACATTGCACTGATTCGAATCCTGATTATGATTCGATTCATTCGGTTTTGTGAATTATGAATCACAAAATCGTTCACTTAATCGATTAAAAACGTCTTATCTTTTATCTGTTTAAGGGGAGAAGGAACTACTAGCCTACTGTTTTGTTTTTTGTTTTTTTGTGGGGGGAAAAAAGGCGGGAAAAAATGTGTGAACATTATAGAAAACGCTTACAGGCCTATGTAGATCCACTCCTGAAGTCAGGCGATGAGAGAAACGAGTTCACTTTTTAAAAGACTCACTTTAAAAAAGCCAATTCATTTATAAATGAAACATAAGACTGCAATTTTTTGTAAAAGAAAAGATCCAAACGCTTTGCCTAGCAAGGCTGTCTAGATAGGCAGGTTTTAAATCTGAGTGACTGTATTGATTACTGCCATTTACCAAGATTTCAGGCTTCAAGCCCCAAACCTTATACTCTTCAGAGAGATGACATAGACATTGGACGGCGGACTAAATTTACATGCATTTTCAAGAGTTGCTGCTATAAAGCCCTTTGTACTACGATACATTTTATGTCGTAAAAAGAGAAAGCATCAGTACCCTACTGGCATTCTCACGCAAATTATAGTGACCATGGTAATTTCATGCGGACTGTCATGATAAATACCTAAACACTCACAAATCACCCGCTACCCCATCACAATCATCTCTCTCTGAAAATGCAACTTCAAGGACATCCAGCACAAGTACAATTTAAAAGCTTTAAACAACTGACGGACCACCATTTGCCTGTTGCTTGGCTCACATTAAAATACTGCTTTGTTTGATGTTGACAGACAAAAATATAGCCGTGGTACTCTCTTTCTATTGTGAGATGCGCTTAGATGGCTGAGACGATATCGCTTTGTTCTCTCTGACCAGCCCACCCTTGCCTTTCATCTTGGTTGCCAGCTCACAAGACTGTATTCCCCCATCATTAGAGTACTGGTCATTGCTTGTAAGTGCCCAGGTGCGGTGGAGACAGACAAGCGCTATATCAAAAGAGTGTGTGGTATTTTATTCATAAACTTTGTCCTCATCAGAAGACAAGTGTTTTGGCAAAGACAGCAAAAGCCATGTCTTGCGTTTCTATTATTCCAAATGCAGCAGCGCTAATCACGGGTTTGGGCTCTGAGTGCTACACTGTCTTTAAAGTCATCAAGAGATCTGAGAAGTGTGATCTGCATAATGTAATTCATCACAGGTGCTGGGTGATGAATATAGTGATCGCCCCAAAAGCTCATTATGGAGTCTGTCTCTTTCCTCGTATTTCTCCTCTCTCTTTTCTCTTCAGCCACCTGAACGTTCTCTTTGTCTTTCTTTGTTGTCGATGTGTTAAAATCAGCGCTCTCCAAACTGGCCTGCTGTAAATGAGTCGTTGTTTAACACACTTTAACAACACAATGATTGGATATGAGCACCTTTATTTCAAGCTCAAGTTTTATGGGATATGTTTGTATAAATAATCAGCGCAGTACTATATATCATAAAAAAGAAAGGGCTGACATGTTGTTCACAACAATAATTATACAACAATACGAAAAGCAATAAACGAGCATGTTCGGTACATTACGGTTTAGATAAAGTAGGATACATCAGTCAACATACAAAAAGAGAAAGGCAGACAGAAATAAGAAGTCGGAGAGATATTTTGGTCATTAAACTTCAGAGGCCAGTATCTAGTGCCTGAACTCTTGAGGCAAACAGCAGCACGTTCTTCTCAACCTCGGCATTGAGCTCTCGCTGAGAAGCCCTGGGATTCTTCTTCACATAGTCAGCTATGCTCTGGATACATTCCCTCTGAAAGCAGAGCATCTCATGTCACAAACATTCATCTGGTCTACAGTCAGCGTTTCTGTAATACATTCTGTAACTAGAATACAAAATGATGTTAAGATTGGTTTGATTGTGATGTAGCATTCACAACGCATTTGTCATAGTTCATTATTTCTAGAATATTAACATTCAAAGACAATGTAGAATTCAGTATAGTACGACACAACACAATATACACGATTGACACTACAACTGTGAAGTACACGGTTAGGTTCGATTTTTTTTGTTTGTTCGTTTTAAAGAAATGTTATGCTCACTAAGGCGGCATTTATTGGATTTAGTAAAATAGAGATATTACTACAATATTTGTTAATATATTTAAAAATGTAATTTATTCCTGTGATGGCAAAGCTAAATTTAGCAGCCATTGCTCTTCAGTGTTTCATGATTCTTCAAACATTTCTTCTTATTATGTTTGTAAACTTTTTTTTTTTCTATCACATTTCAGTGTGATTTATTTTATGGTTTTCTGATTTGATAGATCAAAAAACAGCACTAGTAACACATCTTGGTAACAATCTTTTTTCCCTTCTATAATAAAGAAATAAACTACTGGTCATGAAACCTCTGAACGTGCATATTTGTAAATATGTATATTTGAAAACATTAAATAATTTACAATTATTCCTTGCCCATTTAATTATTAACTCTCGCAACCTTCTAAAACTGTTACAACAAAAATGCACATTTGTAAAAACAAATTATTTGCGAAATGTTCCATTAATAGACTTATAATCAAATGCATATATCCATATATAATATATTTTTTTCATATATATTAGGTTGTAACTCATACTTTAAGTAATGTTCATTATGCACTTAAAAGCTTACATTTTGCAACTCATATAATTTCTATATTACTACAATTGTATTGCATGCGTTATATATTTTTGTATGCATTTATATACACAATTCGTTCTCATGGCAGAAATAACTCTGGGAATGAGCTGAAAGGACGGTTTAGTTTTAAGAAATGTAGTTTTACAATTTTTTCCTAGGCCTGCCATATATTAAAATTGCCATTGTACGCTACAAACACCACAATACTAAAGTCAAGAAAGAACAACACATCTTACCCTGAAAGCATCTATTTGTCTTTGCCCAGAGACTCTGTCCAGAAGCTCACGGGCCACCTGCATCCCAGTGAGAGCAGTGAGCAGCTCCTTACACTCAACACTGTCCGTCTTCAGCCAGCCCAGAAGAGCCAACTGCAACCGGACACAGAGACCATCAGACCATGACCATAGAGAAACATTAAAACATACGTGTGTTTCTGTTTCCGTACTAATCAGTTCATATAGGTTTAATAATAACAATAAAAAGGAATTGAAGAACTGACACCAACCTGCTGAATCAATTGGCTATTTGTCATCCCGTTTGCCTCTGCCATTTCTTTAATCTTTGGAAAACAAACTCAATGCGTATTCCTATTGTACGAGATTATTGTTAACGAGCAAACTATGAACTAAACGCTTATATTTCGTTGTTTTCTTTTGTGATACCACTTACATGGTCTTCCTGTTTATACAGCTTGTTCTTCTTCCTTCAAAGAAGTAAGATTTTATTTCGCAACTGCGCCAACTTCTGGACGGGCAAGTCATTACTTCAAATATTTTTATTCTTTGAATAAAATACTAAAGCTCAGTTAACACAAAACGGAATACAATTCCAATACATTAAAGACATAAACAATTACAAATAATAACTAAAATTAAAAATAAATATTCCTTTTGGATATGAGAGAGAGCACGGGGGATTTTAAAGGAATAGTTCACCTAAAAGGAATAGTACTCGCCCTCACCCTTTCAAATTTGTAAGCAGCCTGTTTTGGGTCACCATTAGATTTTTTTTTTACCTAATATGAAAGTCAATAGTGACCAAAAAAGCCTGGTTATAAACGTTTTAATTTTTGGGTGAACTATTCACTTAAAAATATCTATAAATCTATATATATATAAAACCATTGACCATGATGTCATTAACCAAAATTCAACATCAAACTTGTAACATTTCATATCTAAGATTTTACATTCTAGTCCTCATGTTTTTGGTTTGGATCAAAATATGTACATCTGGGTGGAAATAGAGATTTTTGCTTTGGGCTATAACTATAAATTCAGACAAAATTTTATTAGAACGTTTCTAATCAGTTTCTTGCAGTACTGGATTTCAGCACCAGACAAGTCATTATTTAGACATCACAATATTTCCTTCTTCTTACCACAGTGTGAACCCATGGACAGAGTACAACTGGTAACATCAACAATAATTTAAACAGGACAGAGGCACTATAGCAAAATTGTGTTGAATCATTTCAGAAGTTTAGTGCCAACAGACAAAACATTTCATTATATTGACACTACAAACATACATCTAGCAGACACACTTCAAACATGACAATACTCATTTAGCAGCAAAAAATATTTAATACTTCAATGGGTTCAACTTTATCTAGCTTTAATTTCCAAAACACTTCAAGTTTCCCTGAGAAGAGAGAAAGTCTCATTGGTCTTTCCATTTTAATAACTGGAGCCATGAAACAAATACAAAAAACAATATGTATTTTGTGAGCTTTTGTTCTTTGCAAGACACATTGAGTAAAATATGTGAATACAGTAATGATTATATAGGTTGCTGTGAACTGTCCTCTTTAGACTTGCTGAATGTCCCAAGTTGCTTAGTGTTTACATCTTTAAGCAGTTCGAGTTGGCGTTGGCCTCGCCGATAAAGATATTCTATGTGCATGACGTCAGTCTTCTTGATGGCGGCATTGACACGGAATTCATCTCGTATTCTCGGTATGAAGCCCGGCTTGTCCTGAGCTGCACGCAGAAACTGCCTATACAGGGATAAGACCTGTTTCTGGAGCTTGCTATGACGTGCCATAGTGTGCTGGAAACCCCTAGTGTGCTGGATCAGAAACTCACAGCAGTCTTGACGGGAATGACATTGATTACCTCAGCCTGCGAAGGAACATAATGTAATAAATGCTTTTTAAAATATTTTTCTAATTGATATCCATGAATCATTCAAAAGATTAATGAAAGTACATGTTTACATTTTACATGTTTTTGTATCAGATTAATTTTCATATGCATTTTATTCAACTGTAACGTCAACAATCACCCAGTTTTGAACTTCTGTTTTGATTTCCGGTCTTGTTTGGATATTAGTGCATATTTAATTAGATAATTCCTCATTTGCATAGTTGAACATAACACTTCAGATAATGTGTAATACAAAGCAACTGGCTAAATGTACTTGATCAATAAACTGTTTAAGTATGATATTTTCAATGTATGCATTGATATAATTGTTTTATCTAAATCCTTAATTGTTATGTTGTGCGAGACGATTTTAGCAAACACGAACATTTTCTATGTAGCCTTGGAAAAAGTGATTTTCAAAATAGGTTTGGATTTACAGCAAATCAGTTACTGGACTCTGACACAACTTCTTGAAATTTCACGTCAAAGTAACATCATATGAACAGACTGAAAAATAATAACGGCAACTCCCTACCTTGTTATTTACGGCACGTGATGTCATTGGTAATTTTAATAACAGCCAGACTCATCGAAGCCGTTTATTATTCATTGTAAGTTATTAAACGTCTTGACAGTGACTGCACAATCATATAACCTGTAACTGTAGTTCCCGACGTGACCTGCGCTGCGTGTTTTCTAACTGGCGTGATGACGTGCGTTCTGAATCACTGTAAACGCCGGATACACTGCCCCCTAGCGTCAGGGCTGTATAGCGACACACAACACGAGGCCGACAAGATTCAATGATTCAAGATTCTTTATTCAGACATCGACTCTGGATACGTCCATATTATACCTGCAACTGAGGAAAAAAAAACAGTATAAAACATAAAACAGACATAATAATATATTCAAGTCATTGGTGCAGGTCTCATAGGAGGAGGAGTTCATAAATCAAATCTTCAAGGTCAAGTTTCAAGTCTACAGTACGTCCTTTTTTTTAGAATCCGTGTTAAGTTTTAAATCGTTTATTTTGTTTAGTACAATTGACATATTTTTTTAATTACAGGTTAAATTAAATACTTTATATTTAAATAAAGTATATCGAGTTTCAAATGTCAAAGGACATATTTTATGCAATTTACTGTATTCACTACAAGACATATCTTATTTTTCTGTAATGCCCACTGAGAAATTAGTATTCATTTTCATGGGTTTTTATCTAAAAATTGTTGCATTTTTTTGAGACAAACAAAAAAAAGAGTTTCTAACTCTCAAGTCATTTGCTTACCAGTCTAGTCAAGTCTCAAGTCAGAATGTTTTGCCATATAAGTGTGCGTTCCGATCTCTGTTAGAAAATTATATTATATACACTAACATATGATTGAACATTTAGCTACTGGAGATTACTGACTGCTTACTTGACAAAATTATTATGAGATTAAATGTAGAGGTTTATCAGAACTGTTGTAGCATTATAGAGCTTGAGAGTGGTGCATAGTTTAATAATCTCTTATACAGCATCAGGTTCACATCCATTCCTGAGCTTGAAGTATCTACTTTGCATTCTATTGATTTTATTGCACAGTTATTAAATAGATTACTGAACATGTAAACCTTTTTTGGCACACATAATCATATTTTGTTGTCTATACAGTGCATTACTAGATAGCAAAACTATCTGAAGGCACGATACCGATTGACTAACATGTCAGAAAGTCCAACGGTAAGCATATGTCTGGATACAGAATGGCAGCCTGAGAGTATACAGTACGTTACGTATCTCTGAGAACAGTCACTGATATCAGATATCCTAAAGCAGTGCAGCTGAGGTATAAAGCGATCCACGACGGATGTGGTTGGATGCAATATTATAGCACCCTAGAGCCGCAGATACTCAGCCAGGAAGACCACAAGGACTTTGGTGAGATTCTCTACAGTGTGACTGTGAACCTTGTCCGCTGTGTCCTCCATCGTGTGCAGAAAGGAAGGGAATGGTGTAGCGATTACATGCAGCACTGGAACTCCTGCAGTCAGTGAAGAAACAAAGAAAAAATCAGAATATAATTAGGAACGGCGATATGAGTGTATGCAGATATTTCTGCTTGTCAAAGTAATCTATAGTCTCACCTCTCTCAAGGAAAGGAGTATGATCATCTTCAACTGGCCCCATATTCACATCCTTAATGAAATAGGTCTGCTCTTTGGGATGGGAAGACAGGAGCCCCAAATCATGAAGTCTCTTCTCTTAAAAAAGCAGATATATAAATCGAGGAATCAGAGGGTGGATATAAACTACCTATCACTGGGTCAATGTTTAAGCCTTATAATTATAATTTTTATAACCGGATTATAATTTATGTGTTACATATTGCTAACTAATCACTGAACTTCACTGATATTGTTTTTCTTATTGATAAATAAGTCAATCAGTCAGCTCTTTCTTCACAAAGTCAGAATACTGAAGCCTCTCCTCCACTGGCATCCAATAAAAAACTAGCACAAATAATATCATTATTTTATTCATCATAATCTGCCAAACTGTCTAGCGATTTTTGACCGCATTTGGCAGGTGCTCATTTTAACTGCTTCATATACTGTAGACACAGATAACTCAAAAACTCAATGGTACTTCCTTTTACAGTAAGTGGTTTATAGTGTGTCTAGCCTAAATTAAGCTACTGTAGATCAAACATTAGTTTTAGAGTCTTTATGGCCATTAATGATTAACCAGGATACCATAGTATTAATGGAAAGTCAAATCAGTCTCACCAGCAGCGATAAGGCGATCAAACCAGCGAGCTGTGTTCTCAAAGTGATTCACAAACATGGGTTCAGGGGCACCAATAAGATCCAAAAGAACAAGAAGATCCTGCAAATATCATATATTTATGATTTATAAATACTTAAAGGGATCGAAAAACATATGCTATTCCAAAGCTGTTTGACTTTCTGTAGAATATAATAGCATTTTGAAGAACGCTTTGGATTATATAGTTAAAGTCAATTTTGGACCTCGCCGATTTCCACTGTATGGACATACACACATTAACTGGTGTGTGTTTCACAAACAAAAAAACTAAGAGACAAAATGATGACAAAATGTAAATTTTTGGGTGAACTCTCTCTTTAAAAACTAATGCGCACACACACACACAACAACCCTGACTTACCACGGCATTCAGCAGTGTGGTTTGTTCAGAACCTGGAGGGTGAGGAACGCGGGACATGGAGTCTGCAAGGTGCCGTGAACCATATAGTGAGTCTGCCTGGGACCACTGCTCGAAAGCTTCTCCTCCATCGAAGAACACTAACTGCAGCGTCACCCTCGACATTTTCTGAAGAAAAAACAGAATGTGAACAGTCAATCAAATCCCCCAAAAATCAATCATGGTTCCAATCCAAGGGTTGTTGCTGCAGGATTTAGATTCATTTAAAACAATGTCAATCTTCCTACCACCTGGCCTGCACAGGAAGATGCTCCATTCTGTGCAAAAAAAATAAAATCAATTGCATGTCCTCAAGGATGAGTATTCTACCGCTGCTACTGTATGTAGGTTGTTAGGATCGTCTCTTCTTATCTAAACCCCTTCCAGTCATGCTGTGTTTTGTAGCTCTTGGCTCTATTACAAGTTAAACAACAGAACTGACTTCTACAGCACTGCGGCTATTCACAAGTGTGAAAAAAGCTTAAATGACCTCCTCAGAGACATGAGCCACTCTCTTCATCTCAGAACAGCGTGTATTTATGAGCTGGTGGTGCTATATGTCTCCAAATTTAGTTGGTAAACGAATGACCTCTGAAAAGATCTTGAGATTCAGATGTAACACTTTCTCTTACCAGCTGCTTGTGCTTTTTGAGGTGTGGATCCAAAGCGGTGACCAGTTCCAGCATCATAGCACAAGGCACGGCTGAATCACTGGCGCCCACAAACACCTTCTGTGGGTCACTAGGGTCTGAAGGTATAAATTTGGAATCATAGTGACAAGCCAGAAGCAGTCGGCGAGGAGCCAGTGGGTCCAACACGGCCAGGACATTAGAGAAGCTAACAGGGCCACGAGGGGTTTCGGAGATGAAGGAGTCCACTTCTACAGACCAGTCGGCCGAAAGAGAATGCAGTTGAGAAAAGATGTGCTAGGATCACAGAATAAATAAGACATCAGATTATTTAGTAAAATCTGAGATTTAACTGAACTAAAATCCAGTCTAAAAATCAAATGTGTCTCACTTTTCGAACGGCTCTACTCCCACTGCTTCCTGGCTGGCGTTCTGTAAGAATGGGACGCAGCTGGGAATACCACAGTCTTTCCCAATTCACCTGCGAGACGAGCCACTTCACTTGGGCAACAGTGGGTTTACCTGGCTGGTGACTCAGCTATGAAAGATTAAAGATGGTAAACGTGGAATGTGAACAATAAGGGAAATTGTCATTAGTTGTATGTAAATGTAAAATAAAATTGCAACAAAATTACACTGGAAAAAGCTGGGTTTCGGATTGTGGTAACCAAATAAAATGTATCTAATAAAGGTCACAAATAAGAGTTTAGAGATGCTATAGAAAAATCATTTTTGGTTCCTCGAAGGGCCTAGAGTGGTGGTCAAAATTATTAAAAGACTGGTATTTTCACCAGCTAAAAAATGGTTCTAAGTCTGTTATTTCTGTCTTTTTCTGTAGTGTGTCAGTAGGAAATATAAGTTTACATTTCCAAACATTCGTTTTCCCTTTAATTGTACTAATCCAGTAAGGTTTTTGTTGGCACAAGGAGTCTAACAGCAGTGCTCCACACAGAGATCTGATCTCATCATCATTATCCAGTCTGTCTGAGACAATATATGTCATGATAAAACAAAACAGAGACTAAATCCTGAAGAATTGTGGCAACGTCTCCAAGATGCTTCAAGAAACCTACCTGTAAAGCTACAGGGCTGTTAGAAGTTTTAGGCACTTTAGGCAAAAATAAGGATTGTCAAAAATAATGTCATATATTTTCAAATTATTTTATTTTAGAACATTTTGTGGAATAGAAAGGTTCCATGGATATTAAATGTTTTTCATGAAACCTAATGAAAATTATTATATAAATTAAAGTATATGATAGTATAACTGTGAACCAGCAAAAAAAAAAAAAAAAACAGCTGGGTCTACAATATTTTTGTTTGTTTTATTGGAATATTGTAGCTGGCCAAACAACTCAGGACCAGCTAAAGACCATCTAAGACTAACGTTACATAATGCTTGAATGAGCTAAAAAAAGGGGGTTATTATGTTCTAAAACAGCTACAAATGACTGAAAAGTACACAGGAAACTAAAAGACATTAAAACCAAATGCCTTACCTTGTCTTTGAATAGGTCAAGAGGTTTAGGAGATATATCATACTCTAGGGTTTGGTGATTAGATAGTGATACTGCCAGTGTTAATGTCATCGCCACCAGCAGGCACAAGCACAGAAGCAGTATTCGCACGCGGCACATGCGTGAGTGGTCACAGCGCGCGACGGAACACTTCCACCTGACGGTCGCCGCTTTGTACCGTATGCTGTTCATCTTGTGTTTGCATGAAATGCCAAATTGGGATTAAACCTGCATGGAAAGTAAATGCAATAAGCAGTTAAAAATCACAAAGCTGACTTTTTGTTATTGTTACAATCTGGTGCATTTTCATTTCAATGCAAGCACGCAGTAATTATAACTGATAAACTACAACAACAGAATAAGTAATACAATATTACACTGATAAATAATGAACAGCACAGGATTGATTCATGCGAACAGCAAAATTAAATGGCGAAGCACTAAACTTATTAGTTCCCATAAAAGAAGCAGACACAGACACACTCACCAGCAGCAGTCCGGGACTGGAATAGGCACACCGCTGCTCTATCAAACAAATGAACAGAAATGACCAGCTCATGGTGCTGATCGACGAGAGGATTGAGTCTAGGGAACATTCGTCACAAACGCCGGTCTCTTTCGTCCTTGACATGCATCTCGGCGATGCAGGCTGTAAATAATCGTATTCTCAGTTCTGCAGTGGATGTTACTGAGACGATCTGCGCAGCTCACTCTGGCGGGTCCTTTCTGTACTCCTACTTTGGGCAGTATTACAGGACAATAAATATGACATATATTTCATATTCACATGCATTTGAACATAACTGTAGGGATGCTACTGTATATGCAGTCAGCATTCAATGATACGTTTAAAATGGTTAGATATTTAATTAAATTAATAGAGATTAAAGGGAAAAAGTTGATTTTGGCACCTATTTTATTTTTTTATTAACTTTTGCACGTTATCTGATGCAGTGCACTCCTAGTGTCAGCAAAGGGAATAACAGAAAATGGATTTCAAACAGGTTTCCGTAATATTTAACTGTAATGTAACTATTGTAATCATAACTATTATGTCGATGGATCAAAGAAGAACTTGATAGGATCTTCCTCGCGGAGACAGCCACGCCTCCAAGTCACATTATTGGTTGGGAAATGTTGCTAGTCATGCAAGTCTTCTTAATTTTCAAACAGCGGTACAGAGACAGTGTTTTATCTGCATACATATGGATTACTTGAAACTGAAGAACGTTTTTTAATAGTAAATAAAATATAATATTTTAAAACGCGCATGGACAAACACCCCGGTAACCAATTATCACGAGGTCCGTGTAAAGGACCTATTAGGAAAAGCCGATGCCTATCATTATCCAATCAGCATCAGACCTGAAGCTAATTGGCTCTTTTCTTGTCCAATGTTCTTGAATGTCCAAGAAGTTCTGAGTTGGAGATTTAATTTACTTGAATAGCCGCATAATATTGTGCATTCCTTAGAGAATAGTTCAGGTAAGCCAACTGTACATACACAAGAAAATATGCATGCATTTAAAAAGTTACGTTTAATTTAAAAACTTTAAACAGAAGCGACATATTAGTTATCAAACAGGTATGCGAAGCTGTTTACACACCAGCGTAAATTGCGTCCCATATTTTTAAATAATATGAAATCGAATAGTGCGCGAAATTATTAGTACTCACTTAAATAAATTAAATGCTGTTGTTTACAATGTATAATACGCGTATGTGTGTTTGTTTCTCTAGCTGTTAAAATATACAAACATTATAAAAATTAATGCTATTTGCTACATAGTATGACTAATGCATATAGTTATAACATAACTATATAATATAATTCATATATAAATTATAATTTATTTAAAACATACTTTATGTATCCACAGGACACCCCACAACATGATGCAGTGCTTTGAGTTAAACCAGACTTGCATCCATAGTCTGAGGAATCGCCCGCACCTTCTATCTGAAATCAATGAGAGAAGTCAGCTGCTTTATTATTTATGCTTAATCCATGTTTTGTATGCATATGTTTTGAAATACGGAAGGGGGCATGTGATATATACTAAAATATATGGCCTGTGTTTGTGTCTGCAGAATCAGAGTCGGAAATTGAAGACACACCATTATCTTGCACACCACCACAATTCCTAAAAGCCAAGAACATGTACACCTACAGTCGCATAAACAAGTATACAGGTGAAGTTTTTGTATGTAAAGAATTAAAAGAGAGAAAAAATTTTATACTTACATTGTATAAAATGGTATTTGTTTTCACTTACACTATTGTATGCATACATTTAGAAACAGTACGATTAAATCTCAAAAAGGAGGACCCACAGAGCAAAAACTCTGGGCGATTTATCATAAATGCCATGGAGGAGCAAGAACACAAGCTTGTGTGTGACAGACAAAGCAGTTTGTCAGAAGTCCAAACTGCGGAGGAGAAAGACCTGTGGCCTGTTGATGATAGCGAGCCATCACAAAGCTCTATAGACTCCAACTCTACAACTTCCTCTTTCAATACAGGTGAAAAATCTTGTTAGATATCAGTTAAATCCCCATTCTGAAACTTAAAGGATACTCAGGGTTATTATTGTTATCAGGGAGCATTGAGGATGCATCTAGCTGTAGTTTCTGTGAAGACCAGACAGGAAGTGTAGATGGAAGCCCAGGGAGAAATATACTGGATACGCCTCCATCCAGGTTTGAATATTGGATATGTCATTCAACAGTTTTGAAAGATACATGTGTGCAAACTTGTAACTCATTCTTGTTTTGCTATATCCTCAGATCAGGAATTCTTCTAAACGACCCCATGCTTGGAGCTTTTCCGGCTGCATGGAAAAAGCATGTTCCTTTGAGCCCTATGGTACCAAAAACACCAGTGCTGCCTTTGCGTCCACTTCTGTGGGAGGCAGAGAGCCTGACCCTCAACCCATCTCTGCTCATATCACCTTCTCAAGGCCTGAGTCCCTCTCTCCATCCAGATGGACGAGAGGCACTAAAAAGTAAAGATAATCCAAACAGGACTGTGCATACTGTATAGTACTTGATTCATTCTGTATTGATTATAAAAGTAAAAAGATACAAAAGCTGTCACGTCAAACAGTACACATTTGTACATAATTTCCTCTTAAAAGGTGCATTACATATTAATACATCAAGTGTACATATTTGCACCAAATTGGTATATATTGGTGCCTTATGAAAGGGTACCGCCCAGCTGACAGCTTTTGTACCTTTCTTTCTGAGCATCTGTGTATTAAATAGAAGCATTAGTTGTTTTATGAATAATGTATTGTTGAAACCTTTAGGCACAAATCTGCTTGGATCCAAATGTGCACGTGTGAAATTACAAACAAGACGGTGTTGCTGTAATGCTGACCGAACAATATTTTTTCACCCTAACAGCATTATTCGAGGACGTGTGGGTCACCCCAGAATCTACCATCTTAAAAAGTCCCAGTTTGCCAGGCAGCTTTGGAAATGAATCAGTAGGCCACAATTTGTGATTCTTTTTTATCTGCGTAAACAGATCACAACTAATATCTGGGATTTACCCCCAGAGACAGAGCAAAACAGAACAGCAAAGTTTGTGTATAGCAATAAAACAATACTTTCACTAAATTAGTGTTTCTACACAGTGCCCAGGGATGAATATGTGTAGCAAAAATACAATGCTGTGCATGAGTCTTCAGACTTTTGGATACTGTTCTCACACAATGGAGCCCGTTCAAAG